>JABUQX010064393.1:0-42500 GCA_015478945.1 Trachelipus rathkii | reverse complement strand
GTTTTCTTTTGACTCGCCTCTTGTAAGTGAGTTCTGGAGCATCCCTACACACAGACTAGCAGTAATCCTTAAGCATAGCTTCATTCTAAGAGCCCTGATATCTTTGTCCCATTACATAAAAATTCTGATGGAATCTTTCTCCGTGTTCATCAGTGACAGCTCCACAACTATGAGGAAAAACGACTAGGTGGAAGTGGTGAAAATGAATTTTAAGGAATATGTTGCATCCGATTTTATGGTATTTTTCCAGAATTTTCTTCAACAACTGAATGTAGTTATCATCTCTTTTGTTGTCTAAGAATCCATGTATTCCATTAAGGTTTCCCAAGCTTCCTTTTCTTTTTCCTCCAAAACTCGGTCAAACTCAGGATCCTTTACAAGTTGTCGAATTTGTGCCCAACTAAAATACCCTCCTTAACCCTTACATCACTCAATCTAGGAAATTTGTCTCGTAAGTACTTAAAGGCATCTTCTTCCTGGTTCATGCCTTTGACAAAATTTTTCATGAGACACAGCTTTATATGGAGGGGTGAAAGAAGAACATCTTTTGGGTCCACGAGAGACTCGGCAACGACATTTTTCTTGCTAGAGTCAAATTTCTTGCAGGCAGGTCTACTTGAATGTAAGGTGCTTTCATATCCCTGCTGTCCCACATACATAAAAAGCAGCAGTACTTAGTGTATTCATGTTGCAATCCTAAGAGTTACAGCAGACTTTGAGATCGCCACAGGTTTTCAACTTGTTTTCACCATATTTGATTGAGTCCAAGAGGGCTGTCATGTTTGCATGAGTCTCCTTCATGTGAACTGCATGACCAACAGGAAAATAAGAAAGATGGTTGCCATTGTGTAGTAATACGGGTTTCAAACTAAGCATAGAGGAGTCTATGAATAGCTTCCATTAGTTGGATCTTGATTCAAATTCAAATATTTCATCAAGCCGTTAACGTCGTAACAAACAACCAGATTGTTTTTCCTCTCAAAAAAGGGAAGCAGATTCCTCAGATATTCTCTGTTCTGCGAGACCTTTACATCACGTTGGAGAAGATTCCATTGCTGTAGTCTTGACTTTAACAAGTCAAGGTTTCGAATGAGATCATTCAATTCCGCTTGTATCAATCGGTGCGGTGTATCATCGTTTACCTCAAAATTTGGGTCATGGGATGTGAAACGCTTGTTGGGTTCTTCTTCTTCCACACTGTCCTCCATTTCTACTTCAAGCTCATAATGTTGTGGTGGAGTAGGAACTGGTAGACTATCTGAATGTGGAATAGGTCGAATAGCAGATGGAAGATTCGGGTATTCAACTGTTCCACTTTTCTTCCTTGACAATCCTGCTTTTATAGATGGAGTCAAGCAGAAGTAGCAGTCATTTGTATGGTTTGTAGGCTCCCGCCAAACCATAGGCACAGCAAAAGCCAAACATCGTATTTTTTCAGCCATTCTCGTAGTATAGCTGAACAAAAGTTGCAACATATATGTGGAGTTCGTGACTTATTCTGGTCCCGTACATTCATACCAAAATAATGCTGACAGGGAGTCTTCGTAAGAAGCGTCAGATTGCGTTTCTGTGTTGAAAATGTTGTTTCACCACATATGTAACAAAAATTGTTCACTAAATTTATACATTTTTATAATAAATTTTACACTTCAAAAGCACTCAAAACCAGAACTCTTCAAAAAAAAATCAAAATGAAACTAAAGTAAATCAATTAAAAGTTATTATGTTTATAACCTACAAACATCTGTGGAACATTATGTTATGTCAGTTGAGAGGTGTGACAACTCCCAAAAAACAAAAACAAATAAAACAATATGAAACTCACATTCACATTACCAGTTATTATGTTTATAACTTACAAACATCTGGGGAACGTTCTGTTATGTCAGTTGAGAGGTGTGACAAACTCCCAAAAAAAAATTTCCCTCATACTACAAATGTAGACTCTAAAAAATTACATGTCACTGTGTATTCAAAGCAAGAGTTAATCGATTATTTTTATGGTGATTTTTGAATTCAGCAGGTGGAAATACATAAGAATACGCTAATTTTGAGACCGAAGCAATTTCAATGTTTGGCATTGTTATAAGGTTTTACTTTTTTTGAAACATGGCTGTATCTGTAATCGCTTTAAAATCAAGATTTGTTTTTTTTATAAATTTTTTTTATGGATTCTTAGAAAAAAAAAATCAAATTTGATAGAAATATGGTTCAGTTATTCAAATATCGCTGTGAAGTATACTCCGAGGTGAGTATCTCTGGGAAATGCAATTTAAATTACCATAAAATTAAAAATTATCTATAAAAAAACATATTCATCCAAAAATTATCAAATTTTTATTTGAACAACTCGGTTAAAATAAAGATTATTAAACGTCAGTATTTAAGGGATAATTTCTTAACACCCTGTGAAAAAAAATCAGAGAAAAACAATGTATCTCGAAAAATCATTAATTTGATTATTATATCTTAAGTCTCCCTCACTAGCAAAGTCTGTTTTCCTTTTTAAAAAGGGGCAGAGCTTGAATGTCTTGCGAGAAAGTTGAAAAAAGACTGTTTACCTTGGAGAATCCTTAGATTATAATATACGTCATATAGTTGGTCTCTCTCACTAGCAAAGTCTTTTTCAAGAGGGGACAAAGCATTCTTATCATTCGAAAAACTCATGTCGTAGGTTTCTCATACTGGCACTCTTCGAGAAAGTTACAATGCTTGAATGACTTTCGATATACCATAAAGAAATCTGAGTACCTGGGAAAATCATCAGATTATTATATTTAATTTCATAAATTTTCCATTCTGCATAAATCGTGGAAATTTTAGGAATAATTTATGAAAAAAAAAAAAAATTCCAAATATGCATGACAATAATTTCAAGTTTCTTTTTATTTTATTTTGTATTCTTTTATTTTACCTTTTTTGTCTCTATTCCCCTCCCCCTTGACCTGTCCCATGACCCCTTCTTCTTACCCCTTAAATTAAGAAGAGGATTTATGATAATTGGAATTTTTTTCTTTTATTTTAATCTAGTCATTAAGTTTTCTTTAAAAGCTTTTGATAGCGAAATAAATTTGTAATTTTAATTTACTTCATTTGCATATTTTGTCCGGATTTATATTGATTAGAACACGCTCACACACACACACACACATCACACATACACACACACACACACACACACACACACACACACACCTACACACACACACATATATAATATATATATATATATATATATATTAATATATAAATATATATATTATATTATATATATACTATATATATATAATAATATTATATATATCAGAGAGAAAGGTGGAAAATAGAAGAAGAAATAGAGAGAGATTAAAGATAGAGACGGCTGAGGAAACAAGAATGAAAGCAGAGTAAGAAATAATTGAGATAGATAGATAGATAGATAGATAGAGAGAGAGAGAGAGAGAGAGAGAGAGAGAGAGAGAGAGAGAGAGAGAGAGAGAGAGAGAGAGAGAGAGAGAGAGAGAGAGAGAGAGAGAGAGAGAGAGGAGAGAGAGGAGAGAGAGAGAGATGAGAGAGAGAGAGAGAGAGAGAGAGAGAGAGAGAGAGAAAATATATATATTTTTATTATTTACTAATGTTTCTAATACAGTAAAGGATTCACAGGAAATAATATATATTTATGTTGTTTTCCATTCAAAAGAGAATACTAAACATTTTATTTAATAAACAATTTTGTAAATAAAAAAATTAAAATTTGACTTTTTTTTCAAATTTGTAAAATTACATTTCCACTTTGTATTTAAATTTTTTTTTTATATTTTCATGAATGTTAAAAAAATTTTCGTTTAATATTTACCATTACATTTTTTTGTAATTTTTATTTTCTTTCAATATTAAAAATTGTTTTTATAAATTTCATTTTGTATTTAATGATCAGAAAAGAGAGAGAGAGAGAGAGAGAGAGAAGAGAGAGAGAGAGAGAGAGAGAGAGAGAGAGAGAAGAGAGAGAGAGAGAGAGAGAGAGAGAGAGAGAGAGAGAGAGAGAGAGAGATCTGCCTTTTGCTTTATCATTAGTGCTAAATATGAGAACAATGAAACAATGATATCCATAATATGCTTTATTATATTCTGAAGAATAAAATTAAGAAAAGGACCATACATTTTCTATGTTTGCGAGTGAAAATGTTTTTTTATCATTGAAAGAGCCAATGCTCATAATGTGAGAACATTAAGTTCTAATATTGAAGTGTAAATGTTCTAGTACTGATAGTGAAAGTGTTAATGCTCAATTTCTGGAAGTGTATCTTTCTATTAGTGTTAATGTAATTGTTCATGTTGTAAAAGTGTAAATATACTAATAGTAAAAGTGCAAACATTTTATGAATGAAAATGAAAATGCTATATTAATGAAAGTGTAAACAAAGTCACTAATATTGCAAAAATAACTCCAAAATTATTCCTGTTTTTCACGGACGATACAAGTCAAAGATCTTAGATTATATTGCGGAAAAGTTACAAGATAGTAAATCAGAAATTAATGATAGATTGGAAACAGGAATCTTGGAATTTTAATAGCAAGAGATGTTTTAAAATCATTTATTATTTAATGAACGATGTCGTTTTATTCGGAAAATTCAAAACTTACCTTGCCTCCAAGAATTTTTGTTTTCATAATGATTCAAGAGAATGTTAGATATGAAAAGCATTATTTTTATTATATATTATGAACAATAAAAATATTTTAATTCTATTCCTTTTATAGGTGTTGCTGATGTGCTTTCGCAGTATATTCTTCAATATTAAAGTCAATTTCTATTTCAAGAGATAAAAAAGTCATCGTTTTAAAGAAATATCGCTCCAGCGAAATTGTTAAGAATATTCTGTGGACAATCTTGCTAATTAAAATATTTAAGTGATGAGTCGATCAAGAGTATTCATACTACAAGCGAAACTCACTCGAACTGGATAATTCATTATATACATTTCATGCTTATTCGAACAACAATATTAACGCTACAGGGCACGGTCATTTCAACAAGAAATTTCACATTAGAGGGCACGCTCCATCTAAGAAGTATATTTACATTTCAGAGCATGCTCATTTGAACAAGAGAATTCATATAGCAAATTACTCTTATTCGAAAAAGAAAATTCGTAATTGCAGGAAACGCTCCTCCGTATAACATGAGCATTCATTTTATAGGGAACGTTCAATGGAACAAGAAAATTCTCATTATGAAGGACGTTTCGCCTAAGAAGAGTATTACAAAACATGCCACACAAAAGAATTGAAAGTGCCCGATGATGTTTTATAAATGCTGTAAAGAAACCAGAACAAAGTTCTATAAATTAACAAAAATATTTGAAGGTCCTATTTATTGTAAATCAATAAAGGAGCCAAAATAAGCTTATTGGTTCTGTTATAAATATCACAAAAACTATTTCCGGTTCACCGGATAATGTTAAGAAATTCAGATAGAAAAGATTACAAGAATCTCCATTTTTCATTGATAATGATGAGATTTGGGATCAGATGCAATTCAAGAAACATTGGATCCCGAAAATTACAACGAAAGAAAAGTATGAACCTGAAGAAGTAGATCGACAGGTAGAAGATCAAGAATCTCCAACCACTTCTTCGTGGATGCCCCAAATTATTATTATAAACATGATGTGTGTGTGTCAGTTTAGTAACAAAAGCGAATAAATACAGTAACAAAAAGATAAACTCTTGGCTATTCAAAGTTGAAATATCCTGATACTCCTCAGGAAGAGATTAGTATAATTCTACTCCACATAACAAGAAACTCAAGTATAGAGGATATAGACCGTCTCGATCGACTCAATCAAGACATAGTAGGAATTCATATATTTCAGGGACAGTTCTGAACACGGACAGCCTCATTGACAGAAGTACATAGAGTACATTTGGTAACACCACATCTGCAGATGGACTGTAGGGATAATTGCTCAAGTTTCGAAGCACATCCCAAAGATGAGATTGGTAACACTCCAAAGAAATAATGGATTATCAACATCTGAAAGCCCAAGAGATGATAGAAAGAAGATCCGTCGTACAGACCTCACCAGCAATTCAGAGTTCCGAGGGATGTGAACCAAGGGATACAAGAAGCCAAACAAGGCAAAGGGAGCAAGAATCCTCCTCCACCTCTACCACCAAGATCACCAAGAACTGATAAAACAACAAAAGAGTCGCGTCTGAACCAGTGTTTAAGAGACCTCCAGTTGTTTGCCTTTTACGAGAAGACTTTAGAGAGGAAATATCGCTCCACTATTTGCCTACCTATCAAGAGTTAAAAATTCTCTTAGATTGTAAAAAATCTTTTTGTAAATAAATTTATTTTAATTTTATTTATATTTTATATGAACACAAAAAAATCCCCATGTTCATAATCCTTGGTTTCAAGGTTTGTATTATGTCATTTCACACAAAATACACAATTTTACACTTTTCTATTCATCATCATTTAGTATAAGTTTCCATATATATTTGAAAAAGGTTACGAATTCGGGAAATTTTTTTTGCCCCCAGGGGTCATTCTTTTCTTTTGAAACTAAATAACCATAAAAAAAAAAAAATAGAAAAAATTCATTTTAAACCTTTATATATACTTTTATTTTTTATTAGTAACATGTTATGATTTATGTTTTTATTTTAAAAGAAAAACAAATAAAAAATCGAAAAATTTCGTTTTCTAATTTAAGAATAATAAAAATATTCAGCTTGCTTTATTAATATTTAACGAATTTATTTTACTTAAAGATTACCTTAACTGTATTAGCTTGCTTTTATTTTTAATTTTGATTTTAATTCAGAATTAGCCTTATGCTTATAATCAGCTTTGATTATATTAATTGCCTGATCAGCTTTTTTAATATAATTAGCCTACATGCTATAATCTTTTATTTAATTTTAATATTCATGATAATCAAGAATGCTACAAATTTTAGTTTACTCTTAAAGCTTCTATTAATTTTTAATTTTCATTTTATTATAACACTTACATGTTTCTGCTCTTTAAACTTTTGATTTCAATCATTCTTTTCATTTATAAATTTATTATCATAAACATATCAAACTTTAATTCCAATTTAAATTTAAATTAACGATAATTCTAGTATAATCATAGTAACTTTAAAAAGAATTTAATATTTAATTAATTTTTTATTACTTTATATAAATATATATGCAACCTCATTTATTAAATCGAAGTATAATCATTCCAGACTGTAATGAAAATGTTACGTCCTCAGTTATTGCATTACTATCTTTTACCTGCAGTCTGTATCCATCTCCCTAACATTAATGAAGAGATCAGAATACGCCTAAGATCATTTTGTTATCACTACCGTGAAGAAATTTCATTGAAGGATTATCTTGACGTTAGAATTGTATTTATTAGATGCCCCATTCAGAAAATTAAAACTTACTATTTATAGACCACTAAATGAAATACTTTATAAGATAAAATAATTTTTCTTGTTATTTAATGATTAAATTTTATTATATTTCTATAATCAAGATGCGCATAAAAGGGAAATTTTCAACGTCATTAAATTAGAACTAATAAAGTATTATCCCTTAATTAGCATGAAATTAAAAGCTTACATGGTTCACTCCCAAACAAGATTCAAAAGAGCTGCTTTCGAATTGGGAGGTGATATTCTTAATATTTTAATTTTGTACCGATGCGTAACAAATTAAGAAATTTTGAGAAAAAAGATAAATATATTAGGTAACTTTGCGAGTACTTCAAATTTATTAGTTAATGCGCTTAAAGAAACAGTTAAAGCAAATACATCGAACATTATACCAGAATTTTACAAATATAACTTACAAGAATTAATGAAATTTCAAACAGAATCACTTGCAACCCATAAACATTACTTAACCCAAGTTGTGGAACATTCAAATCATTACTTACAGTAGTATATTTGAACATTCGTTAACAGTAATTACAATGATATCATCAATATTAATCACCTTTAAACAATTAGCTAAAACCAAGATAACTATAATGATCAACTTTACTCTACCATCTTTTTGTTAAACCATACATTACTAGATAATGACACAAAACCACTTATAACTACATCCTATCATACCATTAGAAGCAGCAACAATCATTCATTTTTTACATACTCATGGACTATAAGTAAATCAAACCACTAATCCATACAGTCCCCTTCCATTATCGCAATATTTCATTTCAAAATGAGAAATATTTCATATAAGTTTAATTCCATCCCAACATTCATCCGTTAATGGAAGTTTTAACCTATTTGGAGTATCATGATTATTATTTTTCGTAATTATCATTTATCAGCAAAAATATACTTATTTACGAAATTCAGTTCATGACTTTTGTCGTACATAAGGAAAACAGCAGTTTGCCCTCAATCACAACCTTTTTACATCCATTGATGACAAACATGCTTGCTATCATTTATTAAACTATACTACTATATTTCTCGTCATGTCTATAACTATCTTTAAATTCTAAAAACCCTTCACAGTAAACCTCATAGGACATTCACTATTATATTCTTTGCAGAAAAATTTAGAAGCTTCTATTATACCTGCGAAAACCCCATTCAGTACTACGAGCATATAAATAATTTTTATTTTAATATCCCACATGGTATGTACTTTTAAGCTTAATTATCAATTTAAAAATCCCATTCATTAGAGAAATAAAATATTTCAATTAAAACTTCATTAATTGCTCAATCCGATAAAGTTTTGTTTAAATTTTTTAACTCATGTTGCTCTACCAAATATTTCATGCTTAAGCAATGATTTTACAAAATTTCAAAAAATATGAAAGAAGTTCAGTGATAGAGACTAGACATTATTAATAATACCATCCACCAATTAACTCCTTCCTTTTCTCAAGTATAAGTTAATTCCCATATTATTGGGGATGGAATTACTAGTGTTATTTATTTACATTTTCTATCTTTTTGATTATTTATTTGACCTGGTCTTATAGATAAAGCATTGTGTAGAAAATGTTTGGAAAGAATTAAAGTCAAGAACCCTCAATAGGATAATTCCATTGAGATAAGATACCCATGTCAACCTTTTCCATTAGATGGTCAACCCCAGTTGCATAAAATACCCCACAGAATCAAATTGAATTTGAACCTTAGTACAACCTCCCATAAAATTTAGAACAATCATTAATACCCAAACCTCCGATGCTACCCTATTCCATATAGGCAATCTACTTCTCAAGAAGTTGAATTATATTCTACATTGCTAACTTGGACTAATAACCTTTCTACATGACCAATACCTATATGGTTTTATTGAATTATAAGTTGTACTATAATACTATTAGAATTAAAATCCTTTATGAATTATTTATTTTCTGTGAGCGATCTCTTATTTAAAAATATTTCCCAATATTGAAATCAAGAAAACTAAGTTTATTGATTCTGAAAACTCATTAATTCAAATAACGAAATTCTGCTTCATAATCCATTTCTCAAGCTTCGGTTACATTACAACAGTTTTTGTTATAACTAACTTTTCTTTTAATATCTTTTTTAATGACCTGGTCACCATTTCTTTACGCTTTGGATCGTAAAAGTTGGCGCCTGGTTGAAATCAGTCTGAGAATTCTTCATTCCTAAATCCATTCCTAAATCAATTCCTAAATCTATTCCTAAATCTAGGACTTCAATTCTAGATTTAAATCTAGATTTATTCCAAGAAATCCATTTTAAGACTTCACACTTCGGAAAAGGATAAGGAGACCGAGAGAATGAGGAGGGAATGAGAGGGAGAAACTTTTAGGGCTTTAGTGAAATTTGAGAATGTTTCGAAGAGGATTAGGTCTTTTTAAAAAAGAGTGGATTACAAGAAAAATCGTATTGTTTGGCCCGAGACCTGCTAAAGTAACCAGCTTAATAAATAGCTCCCTTAAGTAGTGTCATAGAGGCGCAGAAAATTAAATTAAAGATAGAAGTTTTATTAGAGAAGTGAAAATGATATTAGATATTATTTTGCACTATATTATATATAGATATTATATTATATCATATATTATATAAATAGGTAGTTTTGTTATTTTTTCATTTTTTTCCAATTTTTATAAATTTAAAAATAAAATTAAAACAGGGTTAGGTTAGTGAGATAGACAAAGATGTTTCTCATATAGGATTTTCCATCGTGTGGAAAAAAAATTAATTGTTTCCGTGTTATTAAATCATCTAAGAATAATGCACACAAGAATTATTTCAGTAATAATAATAAGCTTTAAAGTCAGCATGTTTTACTTTGTAATATTTTATTGTTTTAAAATAAAAATGTTTGCTATATCCGCAAAATATATTTGTTAATTATCTTGAAATATTAAATATTGTAATTAATTATATATGCAATTAATCTTTTATTATTTTAATGAAAATGTTAATAAATTGTATATATTTCAAATTTTGGAATATGATGTAATTAATGAATATAATATTTATATTATTTTTAATATTATAATATGATGTGTATCTAATTTTTAATTACAGTAACTTACATTAATTTTTTTAATAAATGAGAATAAGTACTTCCTGTTGATGTTCCCATTATCTTTATTAGTGTTTTCAGATACAGTTTGGGATAACTGAGTATTTTTTGGTGTAGTCTTTCCGAACATATATTTTTTATAAAGTTTATTTTATTGGATATGAGATATAAATAAAATAAATACTGCAATATTTGCCCGGCGTCTTTTACTTATAATCCTGGCTATGGTCAATGAGAGGAATGAATAGAGATCTTTATTTACAAATTTGACCACCAATGATTTCAAATTTATAATATAATATATATATAATATTTTTATATTAATATAATATATATAATATAATACTATATAAATTAGATTATTATATATATTATTAATTTATATCAATATTATTAGATAATAAGCTAATAATATTATAATGAATAATAATTAATTAGAAATATTATATAAATAATATATTTACCATATAATTAATTATTAATTAATTATATATTAGTATATAATATATAAAAGAAAGTAAGTTTTATATATAATAATAGAAGAAGAATAAATGATAAGTAAATGTAATAAGATAGAATAGAATATTAAGAGTATATATATTATAAGATAAATAGTATATATATATATAAGAATTAAGTATAAAAGATATTATATATTATATAGTAATAATATATATTATAATATAAGAATAGAAGAAGTAAGAAAGAAGAAGAAGAAGTAAGAAGATATATATAAAGAATAGTATATGAAAAGAGAAGAGGAGGAAAGAGTAGATAATTGTTGGTGGAATATGAAAGAGAGAGATGAAGATCAGCAGAGTATTATTTACATGTAGAGCGAGATAATCAGTTGATTTAGTTTGATTTTGACCATATGACGTTAAGATCAAAGAAGATACTGCTGTACAACAATGGATATCAATTTTGAGGGTATTCACTAAGCAAACATACGTTTGAAAACAAAGATGAATTAATAAGTAAGTGAAGTGGTATATTATATATATATATTACTTAGTTAATTACATAACGTCAAAATTTGTTGTGGTTATAAATTTTTTAAAAAATTATATAAGTGTGATATCCTTAAATAGTCTTTAGTTGTTTTAAATGCAAAATTTACTACAATCACGGAAACACAAGTAAATAAAAGCAAATCGAAACTATCTCCAGTGAAATATGTGAAATCAATATTCAAATATGGAAGAAAGGAACCATTCAATAACATCTGAAATGAGTTATACAAAAATAATCAAAAACACAAACCTAATTGCCTTATCTATAGTTCCATCTAAGAAATATGTAGAATAGAGTTGGCGCTCGCTCTCGTCCCTTTTTCATCCATACTAAAGAGCTTTTTTCAGCATGTATTTGCACCTCTAGGACTAAGTCAACGCTAATGTTCGTCTGAAGACAGGAATCAGGAAACAACTATTCGTATACAATTGTTATGGATTTTCTTCCAATATACTTCTTCACCTATAGATAACTGTTACCTTTTCATCTACATGGGTTTCTTCCGTCTCAGCTTATATTACTTAATCTCCGGCCTCTATATTGTAGCCCTCAAGTCTTTTGAAAAAAAAGCTCACAACTGACGTTGCGCGAAACGATGTCTGCACTCAAAGACTACAAACTGGCGGACTTAGGAGAAGCGTAAGCTAAGAGGGGTGACAGTGTCGTCGTGCGTGGCAGGACACACATACACACATATCCATTCTTTTCACCTACAACTGTGAGAAGCGTAACGTGGAATTTAACTCGAAGCGCCATCTGAAAATTTAAGTTGTTTTAAAGTTAATCACCTGTGCTTTATGATTATTTCGATCTATGAGAATCGATTGAACTAAATAATAAAATACATTCAAGAATGCTGAGGAATAAAAAAACATCTAAATGTAACATTCTCAGTAAGTAATTACATACTAAAATTTTTCTTAAAATTTCTAATTATCACTCAAAACATAATAATAAATATACTTAGTAAAAAATATATATCAATATAACATAACAATATCAGATCTACTCAAAGAATACCTCTTCATTGTTTATTATAATTCCTCTCGACGACAGTAACTAATAATTACTCTTTATGATAATAAAAGATAACCATTTTTTATTACATTGATCAATCTGATATTAACATATATAGAGAATCGAATTTAATATTGGTACCTCTTTCTACCTTTATACACAACTCTATTCCTCTCCAACTTCACTTTTAATTCAAATATATTTAATACAAATTTCATCTAAAGGAATATTATTTCGGTCATACCATATTCTGAGGCATTAACGCTAGAGATGAAACTATGATCGCTCTAACGGTATAGCCTACTGCGTATTACCTATCAACAAAACCTTAGCGCATAAACCGACACATAGCCACAGCACTATTAAGGTTAAACCGTTTGCGTTTTCGTGCAGTATCAAACTATTTTAAACTTTCTCCTTCCTAGGAAGATGGCGCTTAGGTATACAAATCACAAAATCTATAGTTATATAAACAAACACAACGTCTATGACACGCTTTCCAAAATTATTACTCAAATATTTTATCATTAAACCAACCGTGTGTAAACTCTTATACGACATACTTATTTGTTCAGCTTCAAAGTTCTACAAATATACTTCTAGATCGTCATAGTAATAACTTTATGATAATGGATATGCTAGCCTCTAGTTGAGACTTCCCTCTTCCATCGTATCCTACTGTTCTCGGTTGGCTTGTGAGCTCATTTGCTGTCTTACGTACTGTGGCGAAGTCTTGCTAGCTGAGTGGTGAATCTGACCAAGAAAGAGTCGAGAGGATCTATTCAACCTTCCTCTCATTCGATAAGAGATATATTCTTTCCTGTAACCATATGTTCGATTTGTATAACAGCTGGTTGAAGGAACGGAGCCAGATTTACTCTTTCTAAGTACACTGGATGTATAAACGGGCTTGTTTGCCCTACAAATTAAAATGTAAGCATAGAACAATTTTAAATAAGCCTTAATTTAAATTTTAGGTGAATAACTCTACTTATGAAAATGTCGATCTGGAATAGGTAATATAATTACCATTTTTGTAGGAGAATGATAAGAATATATAGAGTGTCGAGTGTATATCCTTATATTAATTACATAAGAAATAAGAGTTATATCAATATAATAAGTGAAAGTATAATAGATAATACCAAAGGTGATATGGTCATCAAAAATTCGCTGCTTAATTGAAGCAGATCTATTAGATAAACAAAGAAGAATAGTTCGAAAGTTTATACTAAGCACAGAAGATACAACTTATATATTCTCCCTTGTCAATGGGAAAGAGTAGTGCGTTTTAGCGATACTGGCAAAAAAATTATGGGCAAAATTGTTGATACCGATCTTATAGGAATATGACGTATATTAAATTTTTGGACTGGATATTGAGCAAGAATAATCAGTACTTTGTAGCTCCTTAGAGTTGTGGTAGGAGTGCAAAAATTTAGTATCATATTGCGCTCATGAGTCGCTCGCAAGGTAAAAAAGTTAAGTGTGCAAGACTCTTTAATTATGTCAACATACCTTTGTCGTCAGGTACAAATACAATGACTCTCATTAGTTTACCAGTTATGATCAATAAAGATTTACTTTGGTCCCAGCCATGTAGCCGCGGTGAGCCTGGATCAATGATTTATTTAGTGTGAGTATGAGTTTACCTTCATTTGATTCTGACACGCGACATTCACATTTCTTTTATGACAGAATACAAAGCTTTTGTTGTGTCTTAAAAAATGCTTGAAAATAATTATTCGATATTTGAACGAAAATCATTCAAGGATTTTAGACAAGTAGTTATATAGTTGAATATATATATAAGTGAGTTAATAATTTATATATAATTTGAGTGTGATCGCGCATGTCTTTCTTCCGTTCTGGGACTCATGATCAAGAATTTCAGTACGTAAAAGAAAAATTTATTAAAAGATATAATATGAACATTTAATAATAAATTATATACTGATATGGAGGAAAATAATTTATAGTGATATTTGGCAGAGTAATAGTGATTATATATATAATAGGTGAATAATATATATATAGCATGTTGCAGACGGACATACAGATGCAATGATGCTTCCTCAATTAATACAAAGGTGAAAAACAATTGTGTATATGGACGGATGTTACAACGAACTTACCTGCCTTTCTTCCGGATAAGAGACTGAGATTTTGACCAGCCGCTGATCTGTTGCGTATCTGAGTAAGCAATTATATACGCCGGTTGTGTTCGTACGTGCCCCTGAAGGCTGTCCTCCAGCGCCAAAAAAGACATTGGATATTTGCCCCAACGACAACACTAATGTTTAGATTTACAAGCAGAACACGTAGCGCCACAATCCTGTCAAGGACGACATCTCACTAGGTTCGAGCGCGACTCTCTAGATGTCCTGTAATCACGCTCCTTCCTGTTTGTATATTTCTCCTATGGATTGTTACATTTGATGTTAGGGAGTATATTGCTATTTACTGAACTTAATTGGCAAAATCTAGAATAAGAGGCGTATTACAGTACACGTTAATGTTATATCAAGAATAGGGATGCTAACAGTACTACAGCCAAACTCCCGCTTGCTTGTACTTATAAGCACCCCATTGATCGGGTTTCTGACCGTTCCTCGATGACAATATACCCGTGTTGCGTTACGACTGTGATGCTTATCCTCTAAGTCTCAATAAATTAACTATCGGATTCCTCACCAAGAACACATCATCTGCATAATATACAATAACCGCAGAGCTGCCCTAATCAATAAGCGACGATCACCAGGTGTCCTCAATCATCTGAGTATTATACCCTCATATGCCGTTCATTTAAGTCTTTGTAGTGTTTATAAAGATGGCTTTCATCATGATATTTGTCGTTTAACGCAAGTTCATGTTGACTGTAAGCATGATTTTATTTGATTTTATCGGATCGTTTGAAGAAAGAAAGTCCATAAATCCGGGATATTGAACACGTCACATGTTTAGTCGACAAAAATGGCCAGAGAAAGATGTAAAACGACGAGAAAAGACCAAAAAACAGAGTCCTATTGAGCCAAAAAACTTTAGTGGATTCATAGAAACAGATAAAAAGAGTCAAACCTAAGTCCTCTATTCTAAGGCGCATCCATACCAGGTGATGTTCCCAGGCGCTTATCTAATCCTACTATCGTTCTATTATTAGATGTATAGTTGTTATAAGATATAATTTACATAATAATCGTCCCAAATTATTATTATTCTATTATAAATATATTATATATATATAATAGATGTTAAAGAAAAGAACATTAATAATTAGAAGTGAGTGAGTAAAGACAATTATAACTTGTATAATGCCTTTACATACACATTGAACTACCCTACATGTTGCAGATCCTGAGGAGTCAATTGATCCGGTTGATACTATTACTGAGATCTTAAGTCAATCCTCTCCTAGCCAAAGTAAGACATTGGGATTCTAAGGAATCGCGAATTGATAAAGTCCAAACCACTCGTCCTCCTTTCCAATGCGCTCCGACATCACCCTATAACATTGTTATTACTGTTTGAGCACCCAGCTTGCCAGGGATTCATTTTCAAATAACTATTGTCCAGCTCATATTCTATCCTCCTCGATTACTATCTATGTTGTAGATGATTAAAACTATTGTATATTAATTTGATTGTCTATGTAATAATTGTTTAAATAAGAACACTATCATATAGGACCGAGGTAAAAGAACTTAATGGCCTTCTTCCGAGGACTTATGAAAAATCGGCCGCCATAGGAGGTTGCGAGCGAGGAATATACCCGGGTGCGTTAACGGAACTGCTATCATCCTATAGCATAAGCTTGGTATGCCCCTATAATGAACAAGATACTATATATAAAGCAAAGTGGCATCGAATGCAGTACTTATTTGTAGTACTCTCAGATTAGAATATAAACTTTTTGACCATTATCAGAACAAAATTTTCATACCCATAATCCTTACAATATACACGAGGAAGGTGGTTGCTGACATGGCACTGAGATAGGACACGGTGACACCTCGAGTGATGTCGCCTAGAAGGAGCTCGGTAGACTTATTCTTATAAACTGTTCTTGAATCCAATTTTTTTTTCGGACTGTGGGGATCACCTTCAGTCGTATTACGACACTGAGGGTCATAATATTAATATCTTATAGGTTATAAAAGTATGTTTACTGTACTAACGGTCTTTCCACACTTTAATTAATATGGAAACAGAATTATTTCAACAGTTTCATTTTTGGACTATCTTAATACTTACTTTACTCGTTATATATGAGTACTGTATTATTATTATATAACTTATATTATTATTATATCCAACTCCAATATATATAATATATAATGCTGTGTCAGATATTTATTCTTTACTACTTATTATATATACACTTCATATATTTAAGGGGATTAAATTAAAGAATGTGTGATCTACTTTGGTTATTACATACCCATATACATACTGTTAATGATGGTGTTGTATTAGGCTACCTACTACCACTAATCTGTAAATATGATCAAGTAGGTTAGGGAGATATAGAGAAGGCCAATAATAACTAATATTTTATTATAAGTAATATATTTAATATATATATACTCTAAACCGATGCTGGTATAACAAGCTGCTTAGAATTTAAGGGATAACACTATTAACACAATATATTCTCATAATATTAGTATCGTATTTCACTTAACATACAATATTCTTATATTAAAGGAATGGGTGATTTACTCAGCTAAGTATGTTTGAAGGTGAATCTTATAATGTTCACACTGCTACTTACTATATAATACTATACTTTACTACCCTATAATAAATTGACATAATATCCATCTAATTTACTGCTGTCATCCTTTAATTGTGATATTTAAAGCTTATACTGACCATACATAATCTCTATAATTATTAGACTAACCTTTATATATAACTAGGTATTTTAAGATTATCTTATTTCTTTTCTCAGAACAGTCTACCTCCTTTAATTATTGAGACCGCCTATCTTATTCTATATAACGTTGTATGATTGCTCTACTTGTGTATAGGCTCACATTTAATTATTAATGGCATATATATTACTTTAGCTAACGTAGAGAGTTAAATGTGTTTACACAGTCAAATGTACTAGAATTAGGTGAGATTAGATGTTGTGTTTGGTGGGGCTCATTTTAGTGTGGTACGGTGTATTGCCATTTAGTGTGGTGCATGGTGCTTTCACTTTGGTGACGTACGGTGCATTGCGGTGCGAAGAGATGGAGGATTTTACGGTTGTGATGCTGGTTTATGGCCCACAAGTGTGGGGAAAAAGTTGCGATAACAGTTTAACTAACACTAATACAGATGTTCTTTATTTTATGAGTGTATTATTGTTTTAACTTAGAGAATGATTTACATAATTTTTGTACCTCACTCGTTTATAAATAAATCAAGAATCGATTCCTCCCTCGTAGTAGTGTAAAACAAAAGAGAAGGCCAGTTCATATAATTGATTAAAACGAATACTTTTTGTTATAGGGAGAGAGTGAAATACTTTATAATCTCAGATGATTTTCGATAGTATCTAAAGTTAATACTTTTTACTAAAATTTATTGGAAATTTTCATAAAACAATATTTAGAGTACCTTAGATAAGGTCTACTTATGTTAAAAGAATACAGTAATCAGTAAGGTCAGCCCCTAGCCCCCTCTACCACCAAAGCTATATATGCGCAAGCGTTTATTTTCTAGTGTAGGGTTAAGAGTTGACTTACATTCTGCTAAGCTTACATCGACCTCTTCAGCCAAGAATTTGTTCCATATAATGTATACTAATGTTCTATAAAATAAACAAAATAAGCTTGACTTACTGGAGTAGGAACTTGTTGTTTCTCATACAGGTAACCGTTGATATGAGGTTAAATTATCCTAATGATCGGACCTGTGATTGTTCGTAGGCTGTTTTTTTGTATTTCTATTGTAATTTTATTAATTAATCTAAATTAGTAGTATGACGTGTTTAGCACTGGAATACAGGAGACTGTTGAGTCCATAGTTAATTGTAAGTTTTTCGGGAATTGCATTGGAATTAGTTATCTTATATGTTGGTTTATTTTCGTTAGGCTGAAGCTGTTTTTGGAGAATGGAGCAAAATTACGAGCATATATTGCAGACTTCACTTATATACATATTATTTGTTTTGCTTGTACTATCTAATTGAAATGTTCGTTCGTCGAGAATATGTTTATAGAGCGTAATGTATAAAAGATGAATATATCAAATTGTTTTTGTGAAGATATTAATTATCCGGAGTTCATGCGTAGCTGCGTTTTTTGTTTCTGGAGGATGATGGAGTTATTTTAGGAGCTTACTTGTGTGGATATTAGGGACTTATGATTAGTTTGTCTGTCTTGTGACTGATTCTAAGAGTTTTATGAGATATGATTTTCTCAGCGATGAGTACAGCATTCTCGTTGAAGATATAAATCCTAAGTCTTCTATACGGAGAATAAGTAATCATTGTGCGCAGATGTATGTAGGTCCTGTGGAGTCTATCGACTGAGGGATCTAAGTGATAATAATCATGTCAACAATGTCATCTCTCTAACTACTGTCAGCTCTTCGAATTGGCGAGTTGTGTGCGTGTATATTAGCCTGTGAACAAAATAGTTATAACAGGAAACGTAAAATTGACCGATATAGGCGTGTGGATTCCCTGCGTACTCTCCATTTGCTTAGTTTACCTGTTTCAGAGTATTATGATGGTCTGCTGGATACCTAGAGCCTGCTCCGAAGTTTTAAAAATGTTTAAGAGTCATATGTAATAACTACTCATGTGAAATGAATTGTGACCTAAATTCTTTAATACAGAGATTAGAATTGTGCTAATGGTAAATGTATCAATGGCCTTTTTCTTAGCAGATGTTCTAATGCCGGGAAATCGCATTCTGTCGAACTTGTTTCTCGTCGGTTACGCCCGAGGTGTGAGAGAGGCTTAGAGAAAATGCGTGTCTAGACAGATGTGGAATGGTAAAGCGGGGAGTAAAAAAGTTGTATGGCAGTAGTTGGTGAGTAGTTCATTCATTCACAACTTAAGTTTGCATAGAGGATATGTGACGAGAGGATTAATGGGCTTCCCCCGGAATGAACAATGGAGTGGCGGAATTTTGCTGTGCTAGTAAAGTTGTGTGGCAATGAAACTACTGTTTTTTTTTTTGGTATGATAATCGTTTCCCAGTGGGGGGAATTAGTTAAAACACTAAGAATGTGAGTCTAGAATAATTTAGAGTAAGCCTTTTGTATATCCCAGGCGATTTAAGCCTAATACCAGAGGTATTACAAGATAGACAAAGAATCGAGAATAATGTTATTATATTTATTAAATATATTAATCAAACCTGAAACATGAAATGGATCGGAAGATCTCTTATAGCAGGATAAAGAAGGAATAATGTTTACCTTTCTGGTGAGGTGGACGGTATCCTTATCTCTATATACCTTCGTAGGTGATTTGCGTCAGAGAATTTTTTATCGACTTTTTTGGTTTACGTAATGTCAAAATAAACTATGTTTTTTCATATCCTGAACCTAGGGTTCGTTTATTTAAATTCTTACATAGACATGTTGACTTTTTATATGGAATGTAAAAAGAAGAATAATGAAAACTTTTGCCTATATGCCTTCGCCATGTCATAACCATTATCTGGACAATCAATTTTATATATATGATCATATACTACCTAGATATAATAGCATATAAGTATATAATATAATATATATGTATATATACTATATATCAATATTACTAGTATATATATACTTTACATTATATAAACTATATATATATATATATATATATAATATATTATATATAAATACTAATGTAATAAGATATTCTACCGTGTTTAAATAATTTTTATGAAAATCATAACATATATATATATATTAAGCGCCTAAAATTATTTACTATATACAAGAGTGTTTAAATATATTTACAATGATTTTATATAAGGTTCACATAAAATTTCTATAGTAAGGATATTAAACTTAATGAATCTTAAATATTTATAATTAATAGTGTTAAGGATTTATGTTAGATTAAAAATTCTCTCTCTCTCTCTGCAAATATGCCAATCAATTATATCATTATCGATGATTATAGTTTCGTGTCTCATTATACATTCAGTTAACACATACGTAAAATCCGCTCAGATATCATAGTAAATTTACATTCTGGGTCACCTGCATAAATACTTTCTTGCCATTGTTCTCTAAGTAGATAAATATGAATTCTGTACGTCTATAGAACTTAGGGAAGCGATCGATGATGCCGCGTCGAGGTCACGACAGGGTTTCTTAAATGCGTTGTTTTGGCGAAGTATTGCGGCGACGTTTTATTACGCTCCACGTTCTTTTTTTGTTCAGTCTTTACCCATATTGTCCAAATTTTAGCGTCTTTCATTTAAATTTTTTCTTGCTTATTAGGAGATGAGACTGCGAGATTTTGTGCTGGAAAGGAGGTCAGTTGTGCAGTCCTATTAGAGTCTGTGAGTATATATTTTTGTATGTCGAAATGATATTTCTTTGTTTTATCTAGTTGCAGTTTAGGTGTTAATGAAGGGTTGTAGTGTTTTCTATGGTCTTTTGTTGTAAAGGTGGAGGCTTTTTGGAACTTACAGTTGGTGATGATATATCTATTAGCTTCTTAGTAGAGAGAGGGAATTATCAATTTCTAGAGGGAGGTTTGAGTACATTGCGTATAGATATTGGGTTAGAATTTCTGATAATCATAGTTTAGGTTTTGTAGTTGAAAGGTTATTGAAGTATATTTTGAGTTAGACCATATTGTGTTGCATCTATTTGTGTTAATAGTATTGCGTAAGTGGTTGCAATAGGGAGATCCAATTCTGTATTCCATGTGATGTTGTAATAGAAAAGGAGAGTAGAAGTGATGTCAGGAATTTCTTGGTTGGTTGTTTGGGAGAATTCGGGTATAATGTTGTATTTTAATATACTAAGAAATTCAAGATTCCACTCGTAGAATGGTTTCCTTGTCTTTCCGTTATCCGTGAAGGCATATTCTCTGTTATCAGGCTTGAGTGTGATGAGCGTGACTCGGCCTCCCATTATTAAATTGTATTGTTCTACTATGGGTTTAAGCCTGGCGTTGTAACAATTTCGTAAATATTCGATAATAATACTATATGTTGTTTTATATAATTTTATGATAGGATTAGTAAGTAGTGAAGTTAGAGGGATTATCAGAAAAGTTAGGGCCCGATCGTCATGGCGAGACGTTGGGAAGGAGAGAAGGGTCGGTAGGAAACAGGCCGAATGCCGATAAAAGTGATATGATATATGGCGTCGTCGATAGAAGCGTATGGCAAGGCGAAAAGTTAAAGAGGAACGAATACGAGAGTTCAGCACAGTCAAGATACTGCGGGGGAGATAGAAATGAGAGGGAGAAGGAGTGGTGGGGTAAGAGGAAGAACGACAAAAGCAACCCAATATGGTGCGAGCCGAAAAGCCGGAAAGAACCACTGACTGCGAAGCAGCTAGGCCTGTGGTACAGTTCAAAGAGCGTGTGACATGTAAATTTCAACGAGGATGGTACATGACACCAAACTCATCAAATAATCCACTTCCCACACTGATTCTGTTTTGCCTGTTCCCCTGCGGTGCATCGCGTCGTTGCTTCTCGCTGTTTCTCTCGCCCGGCTCATCCCCTCGATATACAGTCCCGTTGTTCCCTCCCACCACCATCTGAAGAGCAGATAACCCATGCCACACAGACAGAAAATAACCTAATACAATAGCCAACGACCAAAAACATTCTACAAAAGAACAATAGAACGAAGAGGCAGGGACAAGGCAAATGGTACCAAAGAGAGACAGGAGGAAACAAGAAAGAGACAACATAAAGGGTAGCAAAACAAATTACAATGAATAACAAGACGAAACAAAAAAAGAGCGACAAACGAAATCAATACAATGGACAAACCCTCCAAGAACGGACCAAGAATCACAAACAAGGCAACGCCTCTCGGATAACCCCTACAACCCGCAGCCCTCACCGGAGAATCACCACACTGCAAAAAATCAACCGAGAGGCGAGGGAAGCAGAAAAGGAGAGAGAGTATAGGAAAGAGTGAGAGAGAAAAGAGAAAAGATGGAGGAGAGAAAATAAAGAGTAAATAGGTATAGCAGACAACGAATGTGGAATAGAGAAGTAGAGGCATCCCGCTTAGGAAAAATCCCCAAGAATCGGCTCAGAACCAAAGCAAGGTGCACCGCCTCCGACTTTCTGGGGGAACCTGTATCAGGCAAAAGGGAATATTACAGTGAAATGTGTGCTGCCAACCTTAAGGAATTTGAAATAGAACACACACACACCCGAAATACGGAAAAGAACTGGATACAACATGAAGAAGCTCGAAAAAAAGAGAGAAGAATACCTACTTCCAGAGGAAAATTCTATATTGATATTTCCTAAAGATGTCTAAAGTGGAATCAAACAAGAAATTATAAAAAAAAAGTATGATCAAAACTTCATATGCTTAGAGTGGAGTCCAACAAAGCCACGAAAAAGGAGAAAGGATGAAACAGACGGAAGGATTTGTAATCCATTTCCTCCATTGTACATCTCGCTTAACGCAATAAACTGTTGCTACCAACAACAACGCGATGACACGCATCTACCACCAAGCCACATGCATTTGGCACACCACACACTGGCTCTTCAGATAACTTGATTCCTATATAAATATAATATAATAATATATATAGATTATATATATAATATGTAATATATAAATACACTAATTATTTTGAGATTAGTATAATATATATATATAAAAATATACTTTTATATAATTAATATATTAATATTAATAAACATTATCTTAATATATAATTAATATACAATAATATAATAATAAGGTGAAGCTACAGGAAGCGCTCCACAGTTGAGAACGTGGGATTCAAGATGTTCCACCATTTCAAAACGCCGAAACCTACCTCTACCCAAGGATCGTTTGCAACAGACCTTCGCAAAAAACCTTTAATGTCATGACCAAACGGATTTTTTACGTCCGTTACCGGTCCCTATGAACCCCTCGACGGCCAGCCCTGTGCCCTAAAATGTCCAACCTGGCTTCCAGCATGGTGCCACAGGCACGAATATTTTTGAACCCTAACTGTCAGCCCTAAGTGTGAGCAAAGCCCGAACTGGTTCGGCATCCCAAAGTCACCTACGTGATGATTAGGACCGACCACTGCCGTCGCCTTTACGTATGAGGAGATGCCACTCGGTAATTTTTATCTCCTTTTAGGGGCTTAGCCCGTTTTTGATGTGTCTTAACCTTGTTTGACCATGATATTCGGCCTTGACCTTGCCAGGATACCATGGTCATTTTGCCCACGGTAATTTGTGTTTACCCTTTGGTCTTCCATGGCGTCAATTTTTTGCCCCGGTTATTTTTTGGCTACTTTATGGATATTCATGCGGTCAAACTTTTGGCCTCACCGTAATTTGGCACCTCTTTCTCTCCTTGCGGTCAATTTTGGCCACACACTATATTTACGACCAACCCTTTGGTATCCATGGATCAATTTTCTCACCTATTTCAACCACAACACTCTCTTAGTACTCCACGGTCAATTTGCACCACGAATTGATCTCCTTTAGGGCTTAGCCTATTTTTTAGAATGTCACCTTTGTTACATATATTCCAGCACTTAACCTTGCTCCAATATACGGGATACATTGACCCCGGTAATGTCCTATCCTTGCTACCCGTTTTATTCTGACCCTTGGTTGACCATTAATAAATCGACCTTAACCCCTATACAGGAGGTTTGACCCACTGCTAACAATGATGTCTTTGATGTTCCACTATCACCCTAAGAAGTATCTAGGGATTTCTATACTCTATGATATCAATGTGAGAGTATCAATGAGCAGATGATGCCAAGTATCGAGCCACAATGTCAAATGAAGTTCAAGAAGTATGCAATGAGTACCGAGTGATGCCACATTAGTGCCAAGTGGAGGCGCACATTAGATTGTCCAAACTTAGGAGCGCCATTATTCAACCTTTTCTAGACACTCCCTGATCTACGAATAGCCCTAATAGTGCGGGTGTCTAACCCTAGTCCATAAAGTATTAAATCCCGATGTGTATTTATAACAACGTCCAGATTGTCTACCAAGGTCATCTTACACGAGACCTATAATTATGAAGGTCAAATGATATATTATAAGATATTAGAGAATTTAAGTTATTTATCTATTAACTATTGCCAGTGTCCCGAGAATGACACCGATCGATTACTAAACTGCTCAATCAATCATTTACTTCATTGTGTAACACACCTGCAACATGAACATTATACACACTATGACGGTATACGCTTACATCTCTCCAAATAGACAACACTTTACTCACCATTACCCTATATACTTACACTCACACCCATTTACTTACACACAGACCTGGTTAACACACACTCCAACTTCAATTTTGATGCCCTTTGCCTAGCTAATAGGCCTCCAGGATCTTTAATTGCTGCCTCAGGCCATTGATGCTCGCCTATGTATCCCAGTGTCATTGATGCTCTCTCCGAATATGATGCCTCAACTTTTGAAGGTTCATCTTTGATAATGGTTCACTTTGATGACTCATCTTATGATTAACATTACAAATATTAATTAGATTCAGCGTGTGGATTAGAATAATCACCACTTGAATGTTCTCTCACTCACTCTCTAGACTATTCAAAGAACATAGATATGAATGCGTGTACGCCCGAAGTCGAGAGAACACCTCTAAACCGCTGCTCAGGCGCGCGGCTGTGACGACTGCCGACCTCCATTACGGTCTCCACACTCGCCTGAGCGCCAATCCTACCGCCCGCCCGCGGGAATCTCACAAGAGCACATATTTCCGTTCAAGCCCAGCTCGCGTGCCGCCGCCAGGTCTGCAATCCATTCCTGCGGAAGATGATTAACAAAAAAATTTAAATTATATACGTACTAATCATCTCATTTTTATGTGATTACGGATAAAAGAGTAGAACATCCATCAATACTTCTTTTTGGAAAATCCTTTGTATTATAATTTCGGGTAAACACTTTATTTATTAAATAATTTGCGGAATTCACAAACTGGGTAACTACAATTACAGAAACCTATTATTTTAAGATATATCTATATTATATTATTTACAAATACCTGTTACTAATAACTTTATTTTATAAATTTAAAAATGGTATGTAAGAAAAAAAACAGATATCTAATTAAAAGTTCACTAATTATATATAAGTGTTGACTCTAAACAATATCAACAGATTGAAATATAAATAATAATATTTATATTGTTAGTTTTTCATTTATAAAACATTCGCCCCGCGTCAAGATACAAAACACGTCTTAGGAAGAAGAAAGAAAGGACAATTTTCTTCCTTAACCTTTCTTTCATGTAGCTAATATTGTCCTGACTGTTTTAACTCACCCTTTCCATTTTTCTTTTTCATTTATCATTTTTAAGCGTGTCAAGTATTATATTCTGATTTTATTATTATTATTATTTATTATGTGGTAATGTTTTATTTTTATTAATTATAGTAGTTTATTACTTCATGCCTATTGTTATATCAATCTTAACGAACACACTTAACAACTTGATACACACATTCACTATTGTACACTTACCAGAACTATAGACCACGAATTCAATAGGGGGGAAAAAAAGAGTATACCAAAGAACGACATTAGAGGTAAGTCCTGTAAGAAGACTACACGACACACACACAACCAGTACGATACGCACACACACACACACACAGCCAATACTTGCTGAAACTCACACAAGATTTACATACTATCTTCACACAACAGTTACTTAACTCTTACACACCATCACCGGTCACACACACACACACAACACACACACACACACACACACTGCTACACACAAACACACACATCTGAATGTTTTTTTAAAGAACATTTTAGTTCTATAATTAACGTACCATATAAATTAATCATATCATAATATATCAACAAATATTAAGATATTTCAAAGTTTTTAATACTTACTATCAACAGCAAACTAACATATATTATAGCTAAAGAATATAATATATAATCTCTTCGAATCTTTATATGTAATACTAATAATTTTTTGAAATAACTAATCAATTAAAAACTTTTAAACTAAATATATATTATGAACATCGAAATCATTAAAAAACATATATTTAGCGCGATACCTAAGCATAATAATATCAAGGTTAATACAGTATGTGATACAGCATGCCCGAACACTCCTCTCGTTTACAACCATATTATCTATAAAGTAGTACTAAGTGACACAAATACTCATAGACATACAGCAGATATTTAATTAAGAATAAATAAAATCAACCAATAAATATAGTACTTCTTGCACATAAATGATATTTATTATAAAAATATCATACTATTATTTTATTAACAATTTTTCGTATCAGACATTCTAATGATCGACTCTCGAGATAGTAACTAATATCAAAGATTAATTAACATTTATTTCAGACACCAATACAACCAACCGATAAATACTACTACTAGTCTCATATTTTTATACTTATACATGGCTGAAGCATGTCAAATTTGTAAGCGTAAGTCGAGATCCATGAACATAACGTGGCATAGCGCCTGAGTTTGTAGGACTAGGGATGAAAAGTGCCTTAGGGCAGCTGACCTTACATAGATTTACTCGACTCTTTATCTGATAAGGGTACCGCTTTACAAATATAGGTTTTATTAAAATTTCATAAAATTTTAGTAAAAGTTATTTTTTTAAAAACTTTGATAGTTATAAAATTCATAAAACCAAAAAGTATTAACAGTAATAATAATAATCCTTTGTTTCAATGTAATGATTGATCCACCAAGGAAGTTTTAAGAAAACTTTTTGAAATAATTTTAGGTATATTTGAATGAAGTAATATAATGTACGTGTTTAATTTAAAACATAAAATGTTTTTTAAAATAAATTATACGTTATATGTGTAAGTGAGTGTGCAGGTGTGTGTGTGAGATTGGTCACCTGTGTTTTGTGTATTTTGTGTGTATTGTGGTTTGTGTAGATTGGTGTGTGTTGTGAGAGTGATAAGTAAATCTGTGGTGTTGAGTGTAAGTAAATCCTGTGTTGCTGTCTGTGTGCTGAATGTGTGTGTGTAAGAGAGACTGTATGTGTAAGTGAATGTGGGTGTGTGGGTGTGTGTTGTTGTAAGATGTAAATGTAACGTTGTTCTATGGGTGAAATAGTTACAGTGTCATACGTGAATGTGGTGTATAAAGTGTCATACCGGGAATGTAGGTGTATAAGTGTAAGTGTGTGTTCTAAACTATATAAAACAATAGGCTGAAAGTAAAAAATAACACTAACTATAATAATAAAAATAAAAATAAAATAATAAAAATAATAAAAATAGTAATAAAAATAAATAAAAATAATAATAAAATAAAATTAAAAAGTATTAAAACAAAATAAAAAACATACATGTTTAATAAATATGTGAGTTTAAAACAGTAAAACAGAAAGTTTAAGCAAGTTAAAGCAGAAAGTTAAAGAAGTTAAAGCAGAAAACTTTTATGATGTAAAGCCAGTTAAAAACAAAAGCATACTAATCCCCCCTAGGTGTTAGTAACACCTCTAAATTGTTTTACTGCTTTACTGCTTTTAAGGTATGTAAGTATGTGAGTTAAAGCAGTAAAGCAGATTTCGGCAAAAGAATACTAAAGTTAAAGCAGTAAAGCAGTAAAACAAAAGCATACTAATCCCTTAGGTGTTAGGTAACACCTCTATTGATTTTACTGATTTACTGCTTAAGGTATGAATTTTATAAATATGTGATAGGTTTTAAGCAGTAAAAACAATGAGTTAGAAGCAGATTTTTAAAACAGAGTTAAAGCAAGTTAAAGCAGTAAAAACAAAAGCATACTAATCCCCCCTAGGTTTTAGGTAACACCTCTATTGTTTTACTGATGACTGCTTTAAGCGTATATTTTAATGTTAATGTTTTTAGAAAAATTTTCTCGTACAATTGTAGTAAAATTAAAATGATTATATATCAGACACTCGGGATTTTTTCTTCTTACATACAATTTTAAATATTTATTAAAATAAAAAAGTAGTCAGTTAAAGGTATTAAGTAATAATTGAATGTAATAAATATACTGTGTTAAATAATAGTCTTGTAATGAGTTACAGTTTTGAGTTCGCGAAAATGTTTTTAATAAAAAAATGTGTAAGTATGAAATAAAAATGAATGACCATTAGTATATTTGAAAAGAAAATTCTTGAAATGTTTAAGTATGAAATAAAAATGAATGACTATTATTAGTATATATATTTTTCATTCCCGCAGGAATATTGCGCTGCGGGCGCACGCCGCGGGCTGGAACGCGGAAATATGGCGCCGGCGGGCGCTCGCGGCGGCCGCGTACGCGGAAATATTGCGGCCTTTCGGGCCGGCTCGCGGCGGCGGTGAACGCGGCGGGTCGCCACCTTGCCGGTGCGGTTCGTGGTCTTCACGCGGAGGGCGCACGCTGCGCCTTGGTGTTTCCAATTATGATCTAGGGAAGACATTAATAGAACTCTTTTCTTTGAATTTTAATGTAGGGTAGAGAAGAGCCATCAAAGGTGATTCATCAAAGATGAATCATCGAATATAAATGGTATCAAAGATGACGTCATCAACAGATGAGTCGATCAAAGAGAACCTCAAAAGTTGCAGGCATCAATTCTGAGCATCAATTGCTGAGCATCAATGCTGAGGCATCAATGCTAGGGCATCAATGCTGAGGAATTAATGCTGAGGCATCCAAATATCGAGTGTGTGGGAGTGTGAAGTGTAAGTGTATCTGTGCTTGTGAGTGTAAGTGTATATGTATATTATGTTTGAATGGTTAAGTGTCTATGGAAGGTGTAAGCGCTTATTAAGTGTCATAGTGTGGTTATAAGTGTCCATAGTGAATGGGATAAGTTCATAGTGTATGTGTGTAGGTGTGTAGGTGTGTGTGCAAGTAATATATATAATATAAATAATATATATATATTATATATAATATTATATATATATATATAATATATATAGCTATATATATATATATATATATCATATATAGGCTATAAGTGTTAGAAAAAGACTAACTTATACTAGGAAGCACCTAGCAACTTGTATTATACACCAATCGATTCCTCATACCTTTATTACCTAGCGGGTAGAAACCCATATTAGGGCTATTCTAGGCTCAGGGAGGCTAGAAAAGCTTGAAAAAAGTGGCACTCAGTGGCACTATGTGGCACTCACCACTTGGCACTATGTTGCACTCACCTTGGCACTCATTGGCACTCCATTGGCATTCATTGGCACTCATTGCACTCACTTGGCACTAACCTGGCACTCACCTGACACTCAATAGCAATAATCAGTAGAACACTAACCTAAAGCAAAATCAACTCCCTAGATACTATCTTACGGTGAATAGGGAACATCAAAAGCCATTCACAGTTACCGTGGGGTCAAAAATTGACCCATGGTATATGGCAAAGGTTAAGGCCGAAATATCCATGGAAGATCAAAGGGTTAAGACATCAAAAAACGGGCTAAGCCCCTAAAGGAAGGACAAAAAAAATTACCGTGGCCGCCAAAAAATGACCATGGAGGTTATCTGGCAAGGCCAAGGCTGAAATCTCATGGTCAAACAAGGTAAAGACACAAAAAAATAGGGCTAAGCCCTTAAAGGAAGATCAAAAACTTTACACTGGGCCAAAAATTGACCCGTGTGGAATACCCAAAGAGTTGCGTTGAAAAAATTAGGGTGAGCGCGTCAAAATCTGACCCAATGGAAGACCCAAAGAGGTTGGTCGAAAATGTAGGGTGGAGCCAAAAAATTTGACCCATGGAAGACCAAAGGGGTAGCCAAAAAATTACCCGTGGGCCAAAATTGACCGCATGGAAGACCAAGCCGGTTTAGCCAAAAATAACCGTCGGGCAAAAATTGACTCCATTGGAAACCAAAAGGGTAACCAAAAAATAAATTACCGTCGTGGGCAAAAAAATGACCCATGGTATCTGGCAAGGTCAAGGCCGAAATATCATTGGTCAAAACAAGGTTAAGACATTCAAAAACGGGGCTAAGCCCCTAAAGGAAGATCAAAAATTACCGTGGGCAAAATTTGACCCATGGGTCGAAAAAATTAGGGGCGCGTAAAATAGGAATAGGGGTGGCAATACGTACAACGGTTGCTGGAAGAATATCCAGTTTTTGGCGACAAACCCTTCTTCGAAGGGTTGCCAAAAATTAGGGTTGCCGAAAAAGACCGGGGTTTGCCAAAAAATTAGGGCTGCCAAAAAAATTTAGGGTTGCCAAAAAATTAGGTTGCCAAAAAAATACTCGTGGGTCCAACAAATGACCAATGATAAATCAAATCCTATATTGGTTCGAAAAACTAAATAATAGATATAAATGCCGAAGGCCCCAAAAAGTCAAATGGCAGGTAAAAATTTTGGGCTCAAAAAGGTCTTCAACGGGCACGGTAAAAATCCCGTTGCGTCAAAATGACCAAACACTAATGGTCAATCCAGCCTGCGACTGCAGAGATTTCCCCTTCCTACTACTGAACGAGCGCGACTAAGGGGATATCGGAACCGTTTTCTACAATTTTTGGAAGAAAATCCGCAGCCAACGACTCTCTCCGAGGAGAGGTATTGGGTTTCGGAGAAAATTTTATTTTATAAACTGCCAGATAACTCACCACGAATACTGATCCCCAACTGTGGGATTTGTGTTTCTTCTTACAATGTGACTTCTGTTCTCCCAGAGTTTTAACACTTGAAATGGTGTATTGTTCTAATGGTATCTTTGCATCCTGTGAACATCAGTTAATTAAATTTTTATTTATATTTTTATTTTTAATTTATATTATTTATTTTTTTAATTTTTAAAGATAAAAAGTGAAATATATATTATAAATATCGATCCTCATATATAATGCTTATAAAACCACAAATTGCGCCAATTGTTGTAAGTTCTTTTAAGTGGAGAAGGACGAATAGTAAAAAAGGCGTATATATTTATGAGTTTATAATCGTTATTCCGTGACTTCCAATGTAGAAAATCTGTTGTGTTACAGGCCCCTGGAGATGATATACATAAGTAATATAATTTATAATATAATAAATAGATAATTAACACATGAGTATTTAGGTAGGTAACTAGTATTATATATATATATATAATACTAATACCTTATATATATGAACTATATATATATAGTATAACGAAAAATAAAAACCTAGCTTTATCCTGCAATGTATATTGCGGCTTGTGCCTGTGCGTGGATCTGCTGAATATGTATCGTAGTGTCACTCCTATGTATGCCATTCTAAATTTGCATGAAGCGGAGAGTCAAAATGAGGGCAAATGTGAAATTACCAAAATCCTTCGCTGTTCCTTCATTTTTTAATTTTCTTCGTTGGGCTTTTAACTTTTCAAAAAAATCATCCCAAAATTGGCTTTTCTCTCCAAAACGTTTGCCCAGATGAGGGCAGTTGAAGAGACCTGGAATAATGAAAAGGATCCCTCTTTTTGTCTGGCCAATTCACAAAGACCCTAAAAGATGCATCACATAATTTTCTTTTCTCTGTTGTGGAACTTAATATAATCCTCTCTCTCTCTTTATTGATTTATAAATAATTATTTTCTCAGTTATTATTTAAAATTCTTTTTACTCTCTTTTTTATAATTAGCTCGGACATGTTTGTACACATAATGTGTCAATTATTATTCTCATATATCCCTCACCCTCTTTACTTTTTTTTATAAAAGGTTATACTGTTGAAACACAAATAGCAGACTCAATGATATATATGAGTATAAGGTATTGATAAAAGTAATGAAAAGATAACTAGATGGAAATTATTATTACATATATTTATATGCTATATTAATAAAGAAAATTTTTTTTCTCATATATAAAAAATTAAAAATTATAAAAAGATAAATAATAATTTCTATTCTAAAAAATAGTGAAATAATGATTAAAAATAAAAAAAAAAATAAATACATAGGATGGATTATATACCAGTATAAATTTAATAAACATACATCAATGCTTATATTGAATTACCCCATTGCCATATAAATTTTTTAATTATACCTAATATATCAATTTTTATATAACTATATTTATATATAAATGATTATAGTTTAGTGCAATGTGTCTCCCTGTGTATGTGTGTGTTCGATAATCTTTCAAGTTAAAATTAATTTTCTCTAGCAATATTAAATGCTTATGGTAACACCTATCTTCTTCATCATTTGTAATATTTTGCGCATGAACTTCTTGTTGGACATGGTTCTTCAGCTTTTCAAACCGCACATTTATCGATGTGGTCATTCGTTATCCCGCGTTGCCTTCAAAGATTATGTCTAATTAGCCAGTATTCTAGCAATTTCTTCACAAACTCACCCTGAGCTTCCGGTTGCGCCTGGAGTAATATTTACTTTATTGATAATTATTCTAATATTATTATCCAACTGTCCAGTTATTCCTTTATTTATTAGCGTGTTATTATTTATAAATTATTTTTATATATATATCGGCAGGAATACTAAAATCGCTGTTGTATGCATCTTTACAAAGTGGAAGTTAAACATGTGACTGGTGATGAGTCGTTTTGTTATTGTCAGGTAGTAAATCGTCTATCTTCAGTATCATAGGCCGTTATACTTATAGAGTACCTATACATATATAGTATATATATATTATGATTACTTAGTCGGGCTTTATGATCCGAAGGGATGAAAAATCCTTAACATTATGAACAATCCATCAGCAGTAGGGGTATATAGTCTCCATAATGCTTCGCCCGAAATACAACCCATAGACTCGCGTCAGGTGGACATTTTTGTTGTTTTTTACCTTTACAACGGTCCGAACCGTTCGTCGCGGTAAGAATGAGTACTTTACCTTCTGTGCCACTTACCGTTCTGGTGCGGTGAATAAAGACCTTTCTTACTCTAGGACTGGCGGATGAACCTCGCGCTTTTGCTCAAGCTGCACCTCCTCTATTAATTTCAAATACTCCTCGTCACGATAGCATGTTACGCCTATCCCGCCCTTAACCCCATCATCTCCATGTAAATCCGGTGGGGAAGCCGAGAACAAAGAAATTGGCATCGATCTTAATATTGTGAGATTGGCCAGGAGACAGCACCTTGCTCCTCTGCGGGCTGGACGAGTAAGTATTATAACCCTTAAAAAAATACTGACTTAATCTATTAATTGTGTAACCATAGCTTCTTCTGCACCCTTGAAGTCTTCAACAATCTAGATGAAATAAATGACAACCACTACCCCCGACTTTCTATTTGCAATCACAAAGAGCGATGTTCGCGAAATAATCATTGTTGCATTATTGAAAAAATTTGCAACCCGTAAATAACAATATGAATGTATAAACTACATTTCTAATCCAACCATACGTTCTTAAAATGCACACTTATGAACACACAAAATGTTCTTATTTAATACAACCCGATAATATATATTCTCCCAATACTTTAATTATGTTATCTTAAACACCTAAAGTCAATGCAAATAATGCCTTAATTTATGGCTGCCAAACAAGCGACCAAACACTACATGGGAACTCCTCTGTTAAAAATCGATTTGTATATCTCCTGAAGATTTTGTATCGTGTAATATATTGCTTGATGCTTACGTATTCGAGCTTGTACTTGTTTATGTTTTGTTTTATACTTCACTTTCCCCTTGGACAGATAGATATCTCGGAGATTCAAACTAAACGCTCCGATTCCATAGTCCATCACCGCAAGCCAAATAAACCGTCAGGGGCAAACTCTCCAGCGACCACCATACACCCCGTCTATAATATTACAATCTATTTTCGGCCGCCCCCAACCTATCCTTCACATGGAAACAAAATCTTCGTAATGGATTTCTTACTCATAGGGATCTCCCCTACAAATTGACTAAAAATATAAATAAAAATAAATTTGCCCTTATAACATTTATATACTCTCTGGTTGAATAATTACTACAGCTGCTAACTCCCGACACATCATATATGAATGACATCTGCACCTCAATTGTGCTAAAACCCTATAGAAATATTTCATTAATCACTAACAATTGAACATGATTCTCATATAAAATACACAATCTCTAATGATAATATTGTTTCCACATATCCCATTGGCGAAGTTCTTAGATGGAATTCTCTGAGAAGACCTAAGTATTTCTCTTTTTTTTTGATTCTCTCTACGCTTTTGAACTAGGTCACCAGAACTTCCATACCTACGAGAGCTCTAAAAAGTACCTATACTATTTCTTAGCTCTTATCTTTTGTCCATCCATAATTCCTATTGCTAAAACCCCCAACATCGGGTTATCGGTCTCAATAGAACTATGCTTCACAGCCCTCCATTTCTCCCCACCTCTTCAAATATAACTAACTAATAGAGATCTTCCTTATACCAATATGAGCACATGTTCAATATACAACTATTAGAATAATATTCCCTTTTCCTATATTACTATAATACTAATATCCATTATAATTTAGTATATAAATATAATTATATGTAGCTTTTATGAAGATATACCATACTAACTTGATAAACAATATAAAGCACTTATATTATATAAACTACTATAGAATAATACTAATAAATATAATAAATACTATAATTGTGTATAACTCGAAAATTTACTCAGTCGCCTCTAATAATATTTTAAGGTTAAGTTGACATTGATATAATTCTATAATACCGATGAAGCCCACAAAATCACACATATAGACTCTAGTTATAAAACTACTACTGCACAAAACATATTACTATTGTTATGGAATATGCACTCCACTTTACTCTGACACTCAATCTACATCAATTATACTAGCAGATATGAAAATACTGAAAATAATCAAGCATTAACTCTTCTAATCCAATGTTTAGTATCAGCTAGAGGTCAAACAACAATATCCTACCATAACAACCAACTACCGAAGTAACCCACTTTACTATAGAATCTATTTTGATAAAATTATCCAAAAATCAATCACAGAATAGAAGCGATCCCAAATCTATTTCTTACGTTAACAGTATCGAAACTACATTAATATATTAAAATTACAAATTAAATTTCATATATACAAAACAAAATTATAATATTTTTCTATTCTGAGCTCCTTACTCCGTTCTCCTGACCGGACATTGGTATACTCAAAAGCACCAAGTGGAAGTCTTAACCCTACTTAAATTTATAAAAGACCGTTAATCCATATCACTCTATTATATATAGTGAACATAAGGATAACAAAATTAATTTAGTTAATGTTAGAATTTCAAGAGTTTGATCAACAATTAATATAACTTTTAATAATAACTTTAATTATTATATATAAGATAATAGACTAGCTGGTTTGAATAATCCTCCAGGGAAAAGAATCATAACATCAACTACTCATCTATCTACATCCAGCCTTCTCGATAAAATGTCAGTAGAAATTCCCGCAGTGTGTATAATTATCACATATAATCACTCTAGAATTCTCAAATAAAATTAACATTCATATTCTCTCAGATTCTATGAATGGAGTGGACTAGGTTAATAGAAGAGTCTTCCAGTGTATTAAAAATGTACATACAACTCCGTTGAGTTTCTAACCCCGTACTTATTCTCGTGATATAATTCACCTCTCCATAACAAACCAAATCGATCACTCTATGACGAGATTGCGCTGACATTTCACTTTCATAACATATCAAATGGATTCTCATCTCTTTTTAACCAACACTTCCACATGGTGATAAATGATCATGAAAATAATTGAAATCTACCTTTTAATTGTACACCATAGAGCCGTGATCGCGAAGTAATAATCACAAATAATCAACAATGGTATTCCGAGATAACAGAGCGTGTAACCAAAAAATTATTGATAACTTTGCAATATATCTCTCTACCATATGAAACAATACCACAAGTCACCCAAATACTTATAAGAAATGTCGTTCATTGATAGCGAACCGATGAGACTCCCTACGTCTGTATAATGATCATACACCGTGTTCTCTGGTCGTGATTGTGTCCCTTCGACTCAATTGAGATCAACAGGCTGCCTCTACATAAAGCTATAGATAATTCTCACCAAAGTTGAGCGATCTAGGTTCGCACCAAAAAAGGGCGAATGTTCCTCACTAGAGAGTACCAGTGCTTACATACCCTCTCAAGCAGAGAGAGATCTCCAGAACGTAGAGCGACGGAACAGGCTTTAGAGCTTACCCCAATTATTAAAACTTCCGAAAATAGGACATTCCACAACCAGCTTTAGGAACGAACACTCAAGAAAATATATATTAATATGCTCTCATAGAGTGGGTTCTAAACTTGCACATAATAATGAGGCCGTGTCGTTGGCAAAGGAAGCGAGGAATATCCAAGTAGATAACATACTAACTCTAGTTAAAAAAATGATTTAATAGCAAAGCAAAGAAGTCGGCAATAACAGTTTGAAAACGAATTTTTTGGAATGGAGATAAGAAACAGAAAATCATGTGTTAAATAAGTAGAAGGTAAGTAGAGTGAAATGACGTGGCAAGGTGTAGAAATAATGAAAAGGCCCAAACACTACAGTTCCAATAGAAATCTTCGCACTAATAGATCACAACGTACAGGTCGAGAACCCAGACTAAAACTCGTATAACTGTGTTATGGTATAGTAAAAAATAAAAAAATTTCCCCTCCCTCTCCCTCTCTTTTAAGCGGTCCTCACGACTGAATAGTAATTATCTAGTTTTTTATAATGTACTTTTTATATAAGCAAGTAGTTTGGTGTCTAATATCAACAACGACTAGCACCAAAACCGCGAACAACAAATCCTAGAAATACAATTTATAAGCCCAATACTCAATTATAAGCCTCGAAGAGCTCGACAAAGAAGAGAACGAGCACAATTATTAAATCATGCCTCGAGAGCCCGATTATTGTATCGTATACAAAATATAACGACTTGAAGAATATACTTATTGAGTGAATGAGAAGAAAGCCATAAATAGAAGAGTGCTACACCCCGAGGCTTCCGGACCCGAACTAAGCTAAGTGAACTCTATAGAACGCTTCAATAAGAGACAACGTTATGACATTACGCGAAATATGTAAGTATTAAAATTACAAATACCGGTTCAACAATAATATATCTAGTATTTGTAATCTATTATCGCACTCCCCATCTGGGAAAAAGCGAAAATTATTATAGAAAAAGAAGAATGAAATATTTAAAAAGAAAAAAAAGTGTTCGTAGAATGTCCCAAACACACTAAAAATAAAGAGAAAGAAAGAAACGAATATTGAGATAGATAATAGCTGCATAATTCAAAACTATTCTTCATCTCAAGAGATGCGGTAACTGAAGTTTAAAGTTTATGATTACTCACTTAAATTCAATTAATTATTTAACAACCTCAAAATAAAATGACTATTGCTAATAAAAATGCCAATTTGTAACCCAAGATACAGCCCTAACAAATATCACACAAAACAATCTAAAGGGCAGGGAAGTTAGAAAGGTAGGAAAATGAGATGAGGGAGCGATTGGAATTCCCGGCTATTGACATCTGTAAAGCCGTTGTGGATACATATTCACCTAGACAGCATTCCTCCTCGCAACATGAACCGATTTCTTTACTTATTGAGCCACAATATTCAATAAAGCGCAATGTGTTAATAAGATATATTTATAACATCCAGGACGCCCAAGACATGACCTCAAAGGTATAGTCCCACAGACATCAAAATCTGCATGAAACAGTGCATGAATAAACTAAGAAATGGAGTCCCCCCAGGGAATCCACGACCTATCTCCATTCCTGTTAACTCTTTTACAAGCTGATTATCGCATACGCAGCACAAACTCCCAATTCGTGAAACTAATAACTTACGGCAGCATGACATTACAATAGAACAAGCCACATTCAGATCCCTCAGCACCCAACCCCAATCTCGCCCATGATTAACTTAAGTTCTACCTAGAAGGCTTGGTATCTTCCAAACGGGAGATAAGCTCGGTCCTTCCGCTGAGAAATCATTCGCATAACCTTTTGATCAGCATCAGACAAGACAACAATATCCATTATAGTACCTATACCCACAAGTAACACCTAAATAAACTCGCATTCATCCTCCAAAAACAAAAACGCCTTAAGAATACTGCAGGAATAACCATTCATAAACGCAGTACTTGACGCTATTACACCTCACATTTCAAAGCATGCATATAAGTATCAGCAAACAAAGTGAATAAATATGTCCTACGAAGCTTCATGTCAACACTAGCGTTCAGCAAACTCGAGAAAGATAAACACCACTTAGCTGTCAAGCTACATTGACAAGCAATTCTCGAAAAAACTTGAAATTACTCAACAATATAACTATGGAGCAACAGTCGGTTATCCTCTAACTACATACTGACTAAATAAGAATTAAGAATTACAAATAGGAATACCAAAAAACAGCCTCCTACGAAACAATCACAGTCGTCGTAAAAAATTAGCCCATATCCAACATCCCTGTATGAAGAAACAAAAAGTTCTCCTCCATCAGGAACATTCTAGAGTATAATAGGAACACCAATTCTACGCTAAGGACTCTTACCCTGATAGCACACCAATGCCATCAACTATTCCTACATAAGACACACACATATTACTGTACACTCTGGAATACTGAAGAGATCTTCCCTCCTCTTTTGCTGCCTCTTACTACTACGTGGAGACCTCTTTAAACCTCCCGCACGGAGGTGTCCCAGAAAAAAACATATTCTTCTTTAGATAATGCAACTTTATACCACGGCGAAGTTAAACAGCAAGTGACCGTCAACAACCGCTACCCGCCAGAAACGCACCTCTCAAAACTCTCGTCCCCCCCATCCCTCCCCTTAACCCCCCCGAAAGTATCTCTTCCAGGGACTCGAAAACCACCATCCCGACGAAATATGCAAATCTTACTCCTCTAAGATTAAGAGTCCAGAGCATTCACCCGGATCTCCAGGAATACAAACATAGTTTGCCGACCTCAAGACATCCATGCGCCCACTCTTGTCGTAGCATACTTAATATAGTAGAAGCCTGAAAACATAGGTAGAACAGGAACACACATCTGCTGAGTGGTTGACGCCCACTTCTCCGCTTCCTTACAGACTCTATACAAACCTCCTGCAGACCTAAGAGGACCGTGTGGCCACCTCGCTCGGTGGAGGTTGCCGGGGTTATCTTGGAAATGACTAGATGGACCCTCATAAATAAGGGCGAGGCCCAATGGGCAATAAATAAAATAAATAAATAAATAAATGATAAATAAAATTAAATATAACTAAATTATAAAAAATAAATAAAATTACGAAGATTTTTTATTTAAGTTCGCTTGCAAATAAATCAGATATTGAATGTGAACAAGATGAGATATCTGAAACAAAATCTGGGACCGCAATGATGAAGGAAGCCTATTTAATTAGTAGGGGAAGAGATAAGTACGTGGATGTAGTGATAAGGATCAAGTGAATGGTCAATAGTGTAGTGGTTAGGAATGAATGGAGATTGGCAAGCGGGATTAGAGAAGTTAAAAAAGTAGGACGTGTCTTAAATGTGCGTATAGAATAGACCGCAATCTCAGTTTCAAAAGAAAGGAGATGAAGTATGGAAATTATAATTAAATGGAGGAAAAAAAAGGCAGACTGAAAGTATGTCCATACATTGAGGAGGAAAATAATATTAAAACGAAGGTTTGGAAAAGTGAGAAGATGAAGTGGAAATGAAAGAAAGAACTTACAAGTGAGAAAGGAAGGCTCTTTCTTGGAAGGGAGAACGGGCGAGTGACGTTATGAATGAGTAATAACAGGGAATTCTTCATGAGGATTAATGATAACCAGCTAATATAGGGAAGGGATGGTACTTAGTCGTGAATTTATTGTAGGAAATAGATGTGGTTGTGAGGGTAACAATCTTCGAAGAAATCTGATAGTTTATAACATTGAAGGTGTAGTAATGAGAGTTATAGTCTCAAATGTGTGTGTGGGCAAGTGGGCAGATGTGTAAGAAAGAAGTAGATTATATGTTGAGGGAGACCCGAGGAAGTAATTTAGGTATGAGGAAGCGGTTAACTAGGTTAGAAGATGAAAAAAGTTTGGAAGAAATGGAGATAATCGCTGAGGAAGTATGATGAGAATTTACTGGTGAAACTGAGCAAACAATGGAGTGCAGATATTGTGAAATTATTTAATCTGATAAATAATGAGAAGGATTGTGTAACAAAACGATGTATATATCGGAAATAGGAGTTCTATAGTTGCAAAAGCATTGAGGTATTGAAGGAATGAGAGCAAGAATAGTTACCCTATGAATTATAAGGTTAAAGGGAATAATAATAAATAAGGGATAAAATAAGTATAATATAGATTTTACAAATTTAATAACATAAACGATAAAATTGCATTGGAAATTTTAGGAGGATAATATGCTGGTTATTTTGGTAAATTCGAAAGGAATAGTGAGTCGAGGACTGAAGGACTGATTTGGTGAAAACAAGATGCGTTTAGAGAGTAAGGGTAGAAAGGATAATGTGGAATCAAATCTTTACATATGAGACAAAATATGAAGAAAGATGAGGTAAATCTCGAAAAGATTTAATTAGGTGATTATATGTTTTATTGGTAGTAAACTTGAGGCAACAGGCCGTATGGTCCGACGAAGATATTAAATAAAGTGAAAGAAGTTTACTTTGATAGATGTGTTTGTATAAGTTTATACTTTTTAATGTGGAGTATATTGGTGGTTTACGAGGGATGGGTAGACGTTTCTGAATAGAATCAAAAGTATAATATATATATATAGATATAAGTCAATAAATAGTTCGGAAATTATTATATATATTAATTGTTAAAATTTTTAATTTTGAAGCTAAGTTATATAATAAATATATATAGTTAATATAGGTAATATATACTAGTAATAGTATATATATAAATTACCCAAATACGATACTTGTAATTATATATATCTATAAAATATATCCTATAATAAATATTAATATCATAAATTAGATATATTAATTTATATATAAATATATAATATTAATTATTATTAATATTATATATATAGTGATATTATATATATATTATAAGGTATATTATATATTATTATATATGAATTATAGTAGGATATATAGTAAATAGGGATATATATAGTATATATTATATATATTAAGATAATAATGATAATAGAAAATATAAATACGTGGTATTTATAATCAGTTATATAATTGCGGAGTGATATTCCAATATAATAATTATGAAATATAAAATATTAATGATATAATGGTTAATATATATATATAATATATATAATAATATATAGTTAATATAAGATATATATATATATAAGAAATAGAATGGGTAGTTGAAATGAGTGAGGCTTAAATAGATGTAGTGGAAAGTGGATATATACTCAGTATATCATGGCTCTATGCATGAAACCGGGTATAGAATAGGCAGGGGTAGGCATCTTCATGCCTACCGTCCTAAATTTCTTGCTAGACGAACTAAAATACAAAATGAATAAGTAATATCGTTTGTGACCAGGAGCGGTACTTTTACAAGGGTTTATTAGCTCATAAAAAATACTATGAGATAAAAAGATATATATCAATCATAATTAAGATATGAATGGAAGTAAATTGCTAATTTTAACTTTTAAAAGTTATAACATACATTTTTTGTCAATATATATAGTTTTGTAATGTTTATCGTTTTCACATTGGGGCTTTGAAAAGTGATAACTAAGCTTGGATTAGTACGTATATATTTTTTATGAATAGACAAGTTCTAGAGCTACTCTTTTCTTGACA
>JABUQX010064392.1:47500-56255 GCA_015478945.1 Trachelipus rathkii | reverse complement strand
ATCATATATATATATCATATATATATTATATATAATATATTATAATAATTATATATATATATATATTATATATATATATATTAATAGTATATATATATATATATAATATATAGGCCATTTTCTGTTTTAGCCAATGTCAGTCATTGATTTTTTTTGTTTTTTTTTTTAAATAGTATCTGCTGAAACTATATGTACCAGCAATGAATGTCAGTGTAAACGCGACACGATTCAAAAAGTTCGAAATTATTTTGAATAATATTTTTTAAAAAAATCACAATTTATGTGAAATATTGTTTTAAAAAATGGGAATATCTCGAAAGGGTACGACACTACAGAAAAACATTAAATATTTGAAATCAGCGTATAAGGCTTATGACAAAAATGTAAAAAAAAAATAAAATGAAAATAAAATGGAGGGGGCTCGAGCCGACGGGGACAGAGGGGGACGTTTTCCATACCGTAGGGGAGGGGCGGAGGACACCCCCGCGGACACCCAAATACCAAAGAGCGGGGGGTTCGGAGACCCTCCCCGGGGGGGAAAAAAAGTCCTACCCTGTCGTTCACCGGAAGGCCGAGAGACCCCGACTCCTTGCCATCTTGCGTTTACCCTTGGTATTCCTTTAGTTAAAAAAAAAAAAAATAATCAAAACTAACGGAGTCGTAAAACGTAAAAAGGTCCTCATATATTTCTTGAATCATGTCCAGTTACCATAAATGTATTGTTAGGATCACTATACTAAAAAATATATCTTCTAAAAAACAAAAAAAAATAATCAAACCTGAGACGGAGACGTAAAACAGAAAAGGTCATACCTATATATATATGTATATATATATACTATATATTTATATATAATAGAGATACTATATAGTATATATATATGAATATATGACATATATATAATATATATATATATTATATATAATATATATTTAATATATATATAATACTATATATATATATATATATAATATATATATATATATATATAATATATATATATATTAATACTATATAGATATATATATAGTTATAGGCTTATTTACAATCTTTCGTCGAGGCTTACCGGAAATTCGAATTTTCGAAATCATCAGATATATCGAATATTATCGATATATTTTAACATCATCGATATATCGATTTATTTTATCGATGACGTGACTCCAGCGTTAATAAACAGAAAAATCGCTATTTCGGATTCTTGACGATAGTAGGATTGTAGACCTCGCTTGTGTTGTGGCAAACGTTAAATTGAAAGATTATTTTGATTATTTAGTGACTTTTAAATATTTAATTTTATTGTCATTTAAATTGGCTGGCTTGTTCCATTTTTCTTGTAGGCATAGACTCTCCTATAACTTAACATTGCATTTTAAAGACGACAAAGCAGGTAAATAAATATGCAAAACTTTAAGAAATAGGTACAATTTTTTTATATTCTAATGACGAAAGATTCAAACTAACTAGGGGCAGTAAACACTACTTATTTAAGATATTAGTATATATAATATATATATATATATATATACATAGTATTCAATGAGGAACTAAGCGCAGAACGTCGCTCTCTAGCTATATAGTGCGAGAGGCGAACCGTTCGCCGTTCAGTGACGCCACTAGAGTGCTTCCGTCTGTCATGCCACTATCCCTAGACGGTATGAGTCTCAGCTATAGTGATTCCATGCTTTACTGATCCTGCAATGTCTTATATATCTCTCCGCTTTCGTCATATAATTTTGTTTATATATTAGAATCTGACTGTTCTCCTACTCTCTCTGCCGCGGATATATATTATATTAATATATATATACATATACTATATATATATATATTTAGATCGCGAGCGATCAAGTAGTATATATATATATGATATATATACTATATCTGTCATCGTTCATGAGTGCTCGCTCCTCTCGTGGGGCCAGATGGTCAGGATCATCTCCGTTATATATTGACTTACAGAGTGCGGTGCGTTTACTTGTACTGTTTTCCTCTCTCTCTCTCACTGTGTCCTCGCGCCGGTATAGCGAGTAGTGGGTATCTTCGAGCTATTGCATCTCGGTATTGAATAGTGTATCCCGCGCAAACGACGGCACTGCAACTGCGGTCTTTCGATGGAAGGGCCGAATCATATAAAACGCCCCCTCGGGGAGGGTGAGTGGGGAGGGCTCGACCAATGGGGGGACGGGGTGGGGGGGAACGTTGTCGATATCCCCGGAGGGATTGTCGAGGAAACGCCCCCGCGACCCCCATAAGACAACAGAGTGCGGTTCCGGAGGACCATTCCCCTGGAAGGGGGATTAGTTCCCCCCCGTAGTTGCAACCGTAGAGTGTCGAAGAGACCCGACTCCTGACATCGGGGCGGTCTACCCGTGGGTACTTCGTTGTCTTTTAAACACCCCTACCACTCGGGCTCTATTTGTTTTGCGTCAGTCTTTTTTCCTGTACCTATGTATATGCAACAATGGTTAGCCGTTACTCTGAAGTTACTGTGAGGGCTTGTCGTTTCTCTAGTTACAATGTCAGCTGTAGCACTAGTACATCCAATTACTCAATGTCTGACGTCTCTCAGTTGCTGGGTTAGATATCTTGTTCTGTCTTCTCGTACCTAATTATATGCGCGTATGCGATGATGATTTTACTCGATCGCTTGCTCTCTGCTGGAGTTGTGATAGTACGATACGGCATATACTCTCGTCATATATAGCAGCGCGGTGGGGTATTAGTATAGTGTAGATACTGTACACGTTCTGATCATCTGTACTCTCTGTCGATATAAGCTCTCATATATTGCTCATTGACTCTCGTGTATCTCGAGACAGTGAGGCATATCGTGTCGTAATATTGTGAATAAGTTATAATATTATAGTATATTCACGATATTGTTGTTACTCAATAGTATACTCGCGACTCAATCTCCTCGAAATAAATTGTTCTCCCACATCTAATAGATATAACTCACATGAAATAGTTCGGATAGTATCGAATAGTGAATCTCAGCAGATCTGTTCGCATCTATATCGACTAGATGATAAGCTAAATCTGTTCTAAGTGCTAGTCCTGATAGGTGTGGCCTTTCGCTTTCCTCTGATATATCTGACATGTTATATATTCGATTAGTAGTCATCTCGTATCTTATCTCTCTCTACTCTCTAACTAATACTACACTCTCGCTCTCGATGTGAACTGTGTGACTCCACTTTACAAAGCCTCTCTCATGCCTTAGTTACTCTCTGAGACAGTTATTTGCTGAGTCGTAGGTCGTCGGTCGTCGTGTCGGTTGGGATATAATATATCTAGGTCGACTGTATCTATGTATAGATCTCTCGTACTCTCGCTCGTCTGTTATCTCTCCTCGTGCTATTATCTCTCTCGTCATCTGATGTAGTGTGTATTATTTTTCTCTCTAATATATACAGATGTGATTCCATACTCGGGATCGCTCTCGCAGGCGACGGATGGACAGTGAAGAGAGATGTCTTAGTTCCCTGTGCCTCTCGCGCCCGAGAGGCCTGACCTTATATCCGTTGATTGCTCTAATAGATATATGTATAACACGGTGTGTGTCAGCGTCTATCGTCTCTCAGTTGCCTTGATATAGCATCTGCAACGCAATTTACGTGCGCGCTAAATCGATACAGAATCCTCTCGTCGCCTTGATCAGATCGTAATACTCTCTTATATTACACTCCGTCTTTATTTATATGATGCGGTACGCTCCATCTATCTGTTTATCAATAGGTTATAGATATATATATACTATATATATATATATATATATTATATATAATATATATAATATTATATATATATATATATATATATTATATTATTTATATATTATAATATATAATATATATATAAATAATATATTATATATATATTATATATATATATATATATATATATATATTATTATAATATTATTCCTTTGTTATACTAATATTTATTAAATTTATATTATAAATGCAGTAATTTAAATAAGAACATAGTAGCCCTTACATTTATGCTGGTTCCTTCTTGCGGGTGGCATGATTGCTTTACAATTAAGGCTTAATTGTTAGCAAGTAAATTTTCATGATAACTAAAAAAAGTTGTTAATTCTTCCAGGTAAATTGATACAATATCTCAATTAACATATCGGCAGCTTTGTTTTCCTAGCACCACACCGCCAAAAAATGGATAATTTGCAGAGACAAGCTTGTTATACTTATATTTGAAAATGGCTTAAATAAGCAGACGCTTATTAAATATTAAATAATTATTAGTATAATATATATTAATTAATGAATAATATGGGTACAAAAGTCTGCCTTTTTTGTTAACATTATAAGAAAGATACATTGATCTTGTGATAATTATATCAAATCCTCTCCACGATAGTTATTGTTTTTTTTAAGTATGGTTGTCGATTATCAAAGCAATGCAGGCGTGTTTAACAAAGAAAAAAATAGGATAAATATTAGAAATTTTGACAAATAAATAAAGATAATACAAATAAGAAAATGTAAACAACCGAAGGAGTTATGAAAAATTCATGAAGCCTTTGATTCTAAAGTTTAATTAGAGTTTTCATTACTATTGTTTCTTTGTTACATATATTAATAATAAAATTTATGAGTAACATCAGTAGTTTTTGAATATCTTTAATCTTCTTCCTTCTCCTTGCTTTCTTCTTCTTCTCTCTTCTTCTTCTCTTCTTTCTTTCTTCTTCTTCCTTCTTCTTCTTTCTTCTTCTTCTTCTTCTTCTTCTTCTTCTTCTTCTTCTTCTTCTTCTTCTCTTCTTCTTCTTTCTTCTTCTTCTTTTCTTCTTCTTCTTGCTTCTGGCGTTCTCTTCTTGTTCTTCTGCTTTCTTCTTCTGTCTTGCTTCTTCTCTTCTTCTTCTTCTTCTTCTTCGTTCTATTATTATTATTATATTTATATATTTTAATATTATTATATTATTATTATTATTGATTATTATTATCTATATTACTTTTATTCTTATTATTATTGATGTTATTATTAATTCATTATTATTATTATATTATTATTATATTATTATCATTTATGGATTATTTATTATTTATTAGTATTTTATTATTATATTATTATTATTATTATTATTATTATTTTATTTATTATATTATTATTATTATATTTTATTGATTATTGATTTATTATATTATTAGTTGATGTGATTAATAATATTATTATTGTATTATTATGATTATTATGTATTATTTACTTATTGTTTATTATTTATTATATGATTATTAATTATTAATTATTATTACATTATTATTATATTATTATTTTATTATTATTATTATTTATTGATATTTATTATTATTATTATTATTATATATATTATTATTATATTATTATTATTATGTATTTTATATTATTATATTATTGATTATTATTATTGATTTTTTTTTTTCATCTTATTTCAGTCTTCTTGTGTTCTTATATATATATATATATATATTATATATATATATAATATATATATATATAATATTATATAATATATACTATATAATATATATATTATATAGCTTATATACTAGTTATATAAATATATATATATATAGATATATATATATGTATATATATACGATATAATATTATATATATTATATATATAATATGTATAAGTATATATATATATTATATACTATATATATATATTTATATAATTATAATATATAATATATTATATATAGTTATATATATATTATATATATATAGTATATATATTATATATATAATATATATTATATATATAATATAAATATATGATTTATATTTATAATATAATTATTTATATTATATAATATATATATATTATATAATTATATTATATATATTAATATATATATAATATAATATATAGATATATAGTATTTATATATATATATTATATATATAGTAATATTATATATATATTTATATATATAATAATATATATATATTTATATAGATATACAAGGAGAGGATGATCAGAAATTTAAGTTGTATCTTGGGGGAACCCGTGGATTAGTGGGGGTGCCGGTTAAACCACAAGGTATTTTTTGGCAATGTATTCCTTCGTTATTTTAGCTAACTTTGTCAGCGACACCAGTTACCAGTTTTTTGCAGTTACTATTTTTTCGTAGCTGAGATAGTCGTTCAGAAAGACTTGCAAACTTAATGAATATACACCCGGCTGAATACGACCGCAGCTAGTGAAGTGTAAGCGCACTAAACGTCTAGCAATTTTGCGCAGCCGAAAATCTATTCAATCATCAGTAATTTTACTGTACTTACTACTGTACGTAGTTTTCTGTACGAATAACTGTACTTACCTACTGTGCTGTAGTTGTTTTACCTCCACAATGAGCAACAAAATATTCCGAGTTATGATTTTGGTTTATGTATTGTTAAATTGTTTATCCTGTAATTCCAGAAGTGTTTCTTAAAATAAAAATTAATATTCTTTTTTTCATTTATATAGACTGATTTTATTTTATCCTAATTGCTCGTAAAGCATCCCGCAGGGTAGAGAGGGGAGAAGTGACCAATAGACCTGGCCTTGAGACGATCAATTATATATATAGATTATTATATTATATATATATATATATTATATTATATATTATATATATATATATACTATATATATTTATATATATATATATTATATATATATAAATTATATATATATATATATTATATATATTATATATATTATTATATATTATATGATATATATATATTATAATTAAGTTATATAATATATTATATATTATACTATATTATAGTATATATATGATAGGTAATATTATATATATATAAGTATATATTATAATTTATTATAATATATTATAGTATATAAATATATTATACTTATAATTATTAGTATGAATAAATATCACCAAAGACCTTGGCTTGGAGAACCCACATAATATATATATTATAATACTATAGATGGTATATAGTATATATACGTATATATATATATATAGTATATATATATATATACAAATATTATATAGTTATTTATATATAATATATATATATATATTATATAGAATATATATATTATCGGGCGGAAGGACTCCAGTAACTTTTACTACTCGTGCTCTCTCTCTCTCTCTCTCTCTCTCTCTCTCGTCCTTATCTCTTGAGAGAGCTCTCTCTCTCCTCTCTCTCTCTCTTCTCTCTCTCTCTCTCTCTCTCTCTCTCGTCTCTCTCTCTCTAATATATTATAGGTATATATATATATTAATTATATGATATATATGATATATATATATATATATATGGGGTAATATATATATAATATATATAGTATATCTATATATCTAGTATATATTAGTATATATAAGTTATAATTAAACACAAGGATATTCCTTAAATATTTCTTAGTTATTCGATTTTAATTTACTACTATTTAAAATTAAGTTCGATGTTAACTATTATTTTTTTCTTTCCTTATTGTTAAATATTTTATTGTTTATTATGTATTGTATTATTATATCTTAATTTATGTCAATTATTTATTTTGGAGTTGTTCATTAATTTCTTTATTATTTTTATTTAATTATTTAAGTATTGTTTCTCATAAATGATTATTTATTATGTAAGAAGATGGCCCAACTTATTATGATAGTAAGAGTAATACCCAAAGCAAACTTCAAGGTATTATAAAATTTTTTAATTTAAGAAGAATTTGTTTTCTTAATCCCAAAATGTGAATTAAGAACAAGTAAATGTTTAATTTTAAATTTTTTTTTAAATAAACTGAAGTGTTATTTAGATCCCTAGGAAACAAAAAGAAACAACTGTGTAAAAAATTTAAATTCACGAATGTGTGTATACTGTCTCAAAATTTTCTACCCCGCCTTTTTGGGAAAGCCCGGGGTGTCACATTTAGTATATTTCATTGAAAATAGAATATATGATCAATGACGATGATCTTTCACTTTTGTATTAATTTTAAAACAATCTTTTATATGATTATGTAAATTTTGATTTCATATGAGCCAATTAGGCAAAAAAATAAGAAATTTTATACGTAAACTTTATGAAGAATTTGTTGAAATCAAATCGTTTTATAGATGATGACTTCGTGCTAATGCCCAGCATCCTGGGTGTGAAGAGTCGTCTGCTGATCATAGTTTATAGTAGTATATATTATATGATATATATATTATATAATATAATATATTATATTATATTATATAATAATTAATTATATATAAATATATATATAGATATATATATATTATGATAGGTATTATAGTAATGAGTAGCACAAATTTTATTCAAAACGTTTCCTGCTTTGCCATAAGACTTAGTTCGCTGGGGGTGGTTGATACCGGTTCGACTTCCGTTAGAGAGTTTTAATTACGGTTCACCAAAAGCTATTCTGTGAACCAGTTCACCAGCTAACCGCTTATATATATATTATATATATTATATATATATTTATAAATTTAATATTTTATTTTTTTTATTTATATATTATATATATTATATATAATATATAGTATATATATATATATATATATATATAATATAATATATATATATACTATATATATATATATATATAATATATATATATATATATATATATATATATTATTTTACGCTGAATAGAAGCATTACATAAGTTAGTTTACTGAGAGAGAGAGAGAGTCAGAGAAGAGAGAGAGAGAGAGAGAGAGAGAGAGAGAGAAGGAGAGAGAGAGAGAGAGAGAGAGAGAGAGGAGAGAGAGAGAGAGA
>JABUQX010064392.1:40000-42500 GCA_015478945.1 Trachelipus rathkii | reverse complement strand
AAAACCAAATAATGTTAAAAAAAAACACGATCCCCACAGCAAAAAGCAAAAAGATTGTTAGGGAGTGTTATAAAGAAATTAGAAAAAAAAGATGGAGCAGTAGCAACAACATACAACATTGAAGAATCACACACTATATTATATAATATATATATATTATATATAATAATTACTATATATATATATGATTATATAATATATATATATATATATATATATATATATATATATATATTATAATATATATATAGGGAATATATGTAATAAAATATCCAGCTAAATTAGCATAATGATAAAATTCAAAATAAAGAACATATATAGAGTAAATTTGTAGGTAATATACCTAGAAGAATATAATATATATTATATATATATTATATATATATAGTATATATATTATCAATTATTTTATCGACTTTAGGAAGAGATTATATATATATTATATATTATATATATATAGTATATAATATATATTATATATATATATATATATTATATATATATATATATATTATATCCTATCTTTAATAAAATGAAATAAAATATTCTATCATAAGAACATTTAAAAATATATAAGAAGATGTTATTATATTTATAATAACCAGTACAGCTAGTCTTTTTCTCTCTGGTAAATTGAGAAAGCATTTTTTTGAGCCTTTTCAGAGAAGAAATATCATCTAGGCAGTAGGTCTCAAACCGTATTTCCGTCTACCGCCTCACTTTGGAAAATTCAATATTTTTGTTCAAGCGTCCCCTCCAATTTTTTTTTTTACTTTACCAAAACTTTAAAACCACAATGACCTCTAATTACTTTAATTTTAATAATTAAGGAAAACGGTTTTCACTAAACTGATTTACTTACATTCTAAACGAGAACTTGATTTACCGTGAGAGCAATTGATTATATATAATATATATATATGTATATATAACTATATATATAATATATATATAAATGATATATATATATTATATATATATTTATAAATAATATATATATTAATATATATATATATATATAATATTATTTATTATTATATATATATATATATTATATTATATATATATTATATATATACTTGATAAATATAGTATAAAACTAAATTGTACTACAATCAACAAGGCATAAATATGAAACAAATGTACTAAATATTGATTGTGGTAGTTAGGTAAGGTTTTAATTTCAGTGAAGTTTATAAAATTAAGTAGATGAAAATTTACAAATCGTGCCATCCCCCCCCAAACATTCAACAGCTCCCATTTTCTTAGGCTCCCTTACGCCCCCTCTGTAGGACTTGTTACAGCGTCCCACAAAGGGGCTGTTTATCGCCCACGTTTGAGGAAAGCGGTGTTCTAGAGTGAGTTGCGTAGTGAAAGCATATGCTAAAACTCTTTTAATGAATCCAGATGCAATGCATTAAGAACTTTTCTTAAAACTTTATTAGCTATTGTTGAATGATTTTAATTAGATTGTAGAGTATGGACTGAGGCTCAGATACTTGCACTCTAACTTGTTTTGAAAATTAAAAAAAAATGAGAGTTGCAGAAATGGTTTTATATATCTTTTTTGGCATTTTCACATTGATTCTGCGCCCATTACATGTTATTTTATTACAAAGAAGTTCTGTTGCAACTTCCAAAATCTTGTAAAATATTTTCAGCGATATTTTCGTGAAAATCATTTTCAAAGAAGCAAGTTATCATATTTTCAATAATGGTATAAGAGCAGTTTTGCTCTTACCGATTGATTAAAGACTCTCATCGATAGTATATCTTAATGGGAAGATGGAAAATAAAGTATGTAACATTCACACTATGAAAAGGATTCGAGAAACCTAGATCTTTTCAAGAAGTTTAATATCTGTGATGAATCTCGACGTCAAGCTATTCTCATAAGATGCATACAATTATGCTTTAAAATCCTGTTTTAGTAAACTTAAAATTTCAGCTTAATTTTCCCATCCCCCTTTGTTTGCGCTCGAGTACTTGGTCCATAGTGGACAATACTAAGATACTGAAGTTGTAAATTTTATTTGATGGTTTAAATAACTGGCGAGTGGTGTGAGTTTCAAAACTCCCTCAAAACCCATTGGTATAAATATTAATATTAGTTATATATATATATAAATATGGGTATATATAATATTATATATTATAATTATATATATATATATATATAATTATATATATTATATATATATAATATATTATTATATTATATATAATAGTATTATATATATATAGTATATAGTATATATATAAATATAGTAAATATATATATACAGTATATTATTATATAATATATAATATATATTATAAGTATATAATATATATATTTATTATATATAGTATATGATAGTATATTTTGGTATAGTATATATTAGTAGTATAAAGTATATATACTATATATATTATTATATATACAAGAAATGCTTATGCAACATTCATTATTGAACCAGTAAGCTTAAGTTTCTTCCCAATCGTACGTATTTAAAAAAGA
>JABUQX010064392.1:10000-15000 GCA_015478945.1 Trachelipus rathkii | reverse complement strand
CTGATCTTTCTCGAATCTTTAATTGGGACATTGAGAACGTTTTCAATGCCCCAAAAACTCAGTTCATCTATCTTTATCTTTGAAAGCATACAACTCAAACCTTCGTCTGTCCTTAATATTCTTGGCGTTTCATTTTCTCCTGACCTTTATTGGAAGGATGATATTATTTTTCTTTCTAAACAAACTTCTAAGAGGTTGGGTGTTCTGAGGCGTATGCAGAATTTCTTCTCGCCACCCCAGTTGTTTGCTCTTTATAAGGGTGCCGCTCGCACATGTATGGAGTATGCTTCACACATCTGGGATGGTTCCACTCACACAGCTCATCTTGAAAAGATGGAATTAGGGCTTTTCGTTTTAACAACTTTCCTGGTCTCGCTAACTCACTCTAGTCTCTTTCTACCAGGGCTGCGGAGTCGTAAAATAAATATTTTGACTCCGACTCCTTAAATTCAGATTTGGATTTACGACTCCACTTAAACAAAAATTTTCGACTACGACTTCACTTAAACAAAAATTTTCGACTCCGACTCCAGCAGTCAAATTTTAAATTTCGACTCTGACTCAGTTTAGTGCTTACAGAGTTACAGTAAAACATTTTTTTGTTTCAACTGTTTTTCTTTCGCTTGCTTTTGAGAATAAAAAAAATATACCACTTTTCCAGTGAATCTAATCTCCAAATGCTATACGGTAAAGTACCGTAAAGACAAAGATGCAGGCAGAACACATGACAAACAAATATATTTCAGTTTCGGAAACAAATGTATAACGTAATTATAATGCAAATTATTCTTATAATAAATCGGCCATGCGCTTTTTTTTTTTTTTTTTTACCAATGTTAAAGCGAATAGTGAAGTTACCAATAATTTAATAATAAAAAAAAAAAAAAAAAAAAAAAAAAAAAAAAAAAAAAAAAAAAATAATAATAATAATAATAATAAATAATAATAATAATAATAATAATATAATAATAATAATTCTATAAATTTCCGACTCCACTTACACAGGAATTTTCGACTCTGACTCCGACTCCACTTGCACAGAATTTTCGACTCCGACTACTGGAAAATTGCACGACTCCGACCCCGCAGCCCTGCTTTCTACCCATCGAACTGTTGTTGCGCTACTTTTTATTCTATCGCTATTACAACGTATACTGCTCTTCTGAACTCTTCAATCGCATACCTCCTCCATTGAGAAGGGCTCGTGAGGCAAGCCTCTCTACACAGTCTCACCCTTTCTCTATCCAACTCTCTGACCCGAGCTATGGTCAATTTTTCAAGCACTCCAATGGTAAAGTCTGCAACACACTTCCCTTTTCTATTTTCCCCAAACTATCTAACACTTACACACTTTCAAACTCCGTACATCCCGCGGGACATGTCAGCCTTTATATTGTCCCTGGCTTGGAAATTCCCCCAACTTTTGTGGAATTAGGTAGGTCTCCGGCCTCTGTACACCAGAGGATATATATATATGAATATATATTATATATATATATATAAGATAATTTTTAATAGGTCTATATTATATATAGTATATCATATATATATATATATTTTTATATACATATATAAATATATAAAATATATATATATATAATATATATATATATATATATATATATATATATATATATATATATATATATATATATATATATATATATATATATATATATATATATATTATATATTATTATATAATATTATATATATATAATATAATATTATATATTTATATATATTAAGTAAAGCTTAAGACGCTTTATAATATTTATAATAGTAAATGCCTTTAAGGTAAAAAATGAACTAAAGAATGGTTTAAGTATCCATTAAATTTTAAAAATATTAGTACTATTTATTTAGTAGATAAGTCTTTTCACATTAGCTTATCTACTAAATAAATTAGTACAATATTTTTAAATTTAAAAGGATTCTTAAACATTCCTAATAGTTCATTTTTACCTTTCAGGCATTTACCTTTGTATTATATATATATATAATTATTATATATATATAATATATATAATATATTATTATTATATATATATAATATAATATATATATTATATATATATAGTTATATATATATTATATATTATATATATATAGTATACTTATATAGCTATACTATAATATATATGTATAGGACCAGTTACGTTTTACGAGTCCGTCAGTTTTGATTTTTTTTTTTTTTTTTTTTTTTTTAATAATTCTAGTATTTACTGATCCACAATCAATTTAAGTGGTTACGGACATGATTCAAAAATACTATAGGACTTTTTCAGTTTTACGACTCCGTCAGTTTTTAATTTTTTTTTTTTTTATTTTAACATACTTGCTAGTATATGATACTAACAATGAATTAAGTGGTAACGACATGATTAAAAAGTTCAAAATATTTTAAATAATTTTGTTACAAAATTAATTTGTTTAGAATATTTGTTTTTATTTTTTTTTGGGTGTTTTTCAAAACTAAAGGAATACCAAGGGTAAACCGCAAAGATGGCAGGGTCGGCGGTCTTCGGCCTTCCGGGAACGACAGGGTAGGACTATTTCCCCCCTCCGGGAGGGTCTCCGGAACCCCCGCTCTTGGTATTTGGGTGTCGCGGGGGTTTCTCCGCCCCCCCACGGGGTATGGAAAACGTCCCCCCTCTGTCCCCGTCGGCTCGAGCCCCCATTTAATATATTATTACTGGGGCGCCGGCAGGATGAAATCTAAGGGGGGGCCAGATTTTTTTAAATTCGAATTTAAGGAAGCATTATAATTAATATATATTATATATATATATATATATATTATATATTAAAATATAATAATATATTATATATATATATACTTATATATATATATATATTAATATATATATATATATATATATAATATATTTATATACTATATTATATATATATTATATATATATATATATATAATTATAGATATATATATATTTTTTATATATACTATATATATATATTATATATATCTATATACTAATATATTATATATATATAGATATATATATATACTTATATAGTTATATATATATATAATATATATATTATAATATATATATATATATATAATTATAGATATATATATTAATATATATTATATATATATAATATATATATATATATATTTATTATTATATATATATATATATATATTATATATATTAATATATATATATATATATATAATGAGTACTTACAAGGTTATTTTGTGCGTTTTTTCTTTGTTGCTTCGAAAAACCGTCTTCGACCGTTTACCCACGGCGGCACTGTATTTACTAATTTGAACCAAAATTTATATTTGATAATAACGATGTCTATAATTGAAATGCTTAATTCACATTATGTCAGAAGAAATATAAATTTGGAAAGACTGTGCAAGTCATATATGACCTTTTTAGTTACTTTAATCAGAAGTAAAATGAACTATAAAAAAGTAGTGCGAAAATATTTGGATTTGGTTGAGGCAAGCACTTAAATAACTAATTTATTGGTTATTTTTTATTTTTAGTTTTAATTATTGTTTATTTGAAATTAAAAATTTAATTCTTCTTCTTTCCTTTCCAAAATTCTGTTGATAACATCATAAATACTTAGTTTTTTTTTTCCTAAAACTTTTTCTCTGTGAACACTGAGCAAACATAATCCATTTAATCGAATCTTCAGAAATGGTTGACCTTAGCCAAGTTTTAACTCTTCTTAAAGAGCTGAATGATCTTCCAATTGTGCAAGTCGTTGGTGAAAGCGTTAGAAGAATTTTAATTGTTTGTAAAACAGCAGGGAAAAAAGCGCAATGTTTTAGGATCAGTTCACTATAGCACACATTTTCGTGTACATCTAACCCTTTGTGTCCCCATACTGATTTCTTCCATAAGTTAGACCATATTCTGCTTCACCTTTCCAGTTCTCAATATTGTTATATTGTTTTGAACAGTGATTCCAATTTTTGTTTTATTCAGATATGGTTAAATTTTTAATTCTAGAGGGATGTAAAATACAGAGAAATGTTGGTGTTCTGTTGTCGTTCGAAAATCTGATATGCAGAGACGAAATTCAGTGAATCTAGGTCATGGTATAAATACGAGAAACCCTTTTGAAATAATCTTCCACAGAACTACATGAAAAGTTAGGGTCTTTGCATTTTTTTGGACACTATACGTGGCATTATTGAGAATTCTATAAAAAAAAAAATTCTGTAGTTCCTTAACACTGGCAAAAAGTTCCTTGAAAACAGACGCGACATGTTTTTTGTCTCTATTGTTTTTTACTATTTCTAACAGCTTTTCAACATGACTGTGAACCTCTTCTCTTCCAGATTGATAGTTTTAGTTTGAAGAATGTTTGTGACAGGCTCAAAGTAAGAAGAATACTTGGCCATGATAACTAAGCAAATAATGAATTTAGGAGTTTCTTTTGCTGACGGAAAGTTGAAATGCTGCTGGTTTCCTTGTGGCCTTAGGTTACTCCGTGAATCTGCATTGACAAAGTTTCCAAAACTGATTTAATGTGAATGAAATTTTCAAAACAAATTCTAATGGACTTGTATTTTGAGGACCATCTTGTTTCGCACAGCATTGGTATATTCATTATCAGTTTCCTACGCAATGGGCTTTCACGAAAAATCTATAACTTCTTTCACTGTGCCCACAGTATTTCGAAATTCAGGAACAAGACAAGTCATAGTGTATGATCTATGTTTAAGTCATTAACAACTAAATTAAGCGATGCAGAAGCACAGGGAAAAAATTGACTCTGGATATTGATTTATTATTTTTTTCTGTACTCCATCTTCTTTTCCAGCCCCCCCCCAATGGGGGTGAGCATCCATTCAAATCCAAGTCCAATGAACTTCTTAGTTTCATATTAAATTGTAGTTCTCTGGTAGTCAATTTAACAAATGACTTCTGCTATATCTTCAGCTTTTAATTTTTTCACGGAGTAAAACCTAAAAATTCTTCTCTAACTTTCAACTCCTTATCAACGAA
>JABUQX010064392.1:0-2500 GCA_015478945.1 Trachelipus rathkii | reverse complement strand
CCAGCAGTCATCGCTACAGTTCCGGTTCCCTATTCGACATTTATATATATAATTATAATATATATTATAAATATATATATATATATATATATATTATATTATATATTATATAATATATATATTATATAATATAGTATATATATATATATATATATATATATATATATATTTATATATATTATATTATATATATATATATATACCAACCTCTGGTTGTGGGCAACCCATTCCAAAATTTTAAAGGTGGATTTTGGCTACAATGGTCTCTCAATTAAGGGTAAGAGGGGTGGCTTTCTTTCTAATTTTCTTTACGATGTATATTTTGCGCACATCACCTCCAGTCTATGGAGAGCCTGATTGATATATAATAAAGGCTATGCAAAAGCCAGTCCTAATAATTATTCATCATGCTTCCTTTTCTCCAGTACAATTTTCCTGTGAGCGCTAAACATGCACATGGTTCACTGAAGCGTCTTCGCAATGTACTAGATAATCGTTCAGTGATGTCCATTGTATCCAGTTTAACCAGAGAAATGTGCATAGTATGTTTCGTATCTGAAATATATATATTTTTTATTACTTCTTTGCTACTTGTAAAACATTTGCGATTATTATTGCCCTGCATCTTATTAGCTTTATTATTCTGCTTCAAACACTGATTATGCTACTTTCAAATTAGCTTATATTACACCTATATCTTTTATCTTGGTCCACAAGTTCAAGCTAATCCCCATTCGTATCGCAGTTAAAACTTTTATTTTGAGAAACCTAGGGGGTGAAGAACCTTTACAATTTTTTTTTTTTTTTTACTATAAAATTACATTATTGCGCCACTTTCTGTCCACCCAAGAAGTTTATCAAGATCATTTTGAAACTTTATACATCCTTCACTTTTTTCCTAACTGAGGTGGCCCCTTTGGCATCGACAAACTTAGAAACCTTGCATTTAAGTCCATGGGTCTAAATCATTATATATATGAGCGAACATATAACCCAGCTTGAACCCTGTGGGACACCGCTCTTCACTATTTCCCATGATGATTTATTTCCATTTAGTTGTACCACTGTTTTCTATTCCACAACTACTCTTTAATCCAACCAATTCTTGAACACACGTTGACCTATGTTTCACCACTTGTCCTTCTCTCTCTATAAATACACCATTTCGCTCCTATTTGGTAAATTGAAGCTCACCAATACTTATATCTCTTAATTTCATACTTTCTCTTCCAACGCTTCATCCTGCCCTATGCGTTTTTTCTGAGGCACTTTGATCGGGCTGATTGGGGGGCCTTGGGTCGCTTCTACGCCTAACTCATTAATTGGAATGACTGCTTGACTCTGATGACGCATTCGGCTTCTGCCACTAGGTCGGGAGCTGTAATCATTGAGGGATGAGCAGGTTCATTCTTCTTCTGAACTAAATCTTTCTCTCCTCTAAATCCATGGTTCGATCTTGCTTGTTCTCTGGCCATTCAGGCTAGAGGACAGTGCGTATCGGGAGTGAAAAATTCTCGTTTCCTTCACTCTCGTTAATTTTCATCAGCTAGAAATCGTTGCAGGATACTCTTCGACGAGCAAGCGGGCTTTCATAACGAAAGTGCGCTAACCTCCTATGCTCTCCTACTGAAACAAATCTTTCTGGCCTCTTTGCCAAAAACATCGTCTAACAATTTCTGGTAAATCACTCTTTTGCCCTTCTTATTTCGATCTGAATCGGCTCTGTTGCTAACTCTCCAACTGAAAAGGTCAATCTCTTCGCCTCCTATTTTCCCCTAACTCAACTTGGACGATTCTGGCATTCCTACTCCTTCTCCTCTTTCAGCGTGTCCTATGTCTTTACCTTCGACATTACATTTGATCGGGTTACACGGGCTCGGAATCTATGAACTTAGGAAGGCGGGTGGCCCGGCATGGATTCCTCCCCGAGTTTTGAGGGAATGTGCTTACGTGCTGACCCCGCCCCTCTTTCAACAGTTATATTCTCTATGTCTCAATATTAGCTCAATGACTATACTTAATACCCCCCCCTCGTTCAACTATTATTTCTAGGTCTCAAATACTAGCTCAATACTAATTACTAATACTCTAGCTCAAATACTAATTCTCTTCCATCTTCTGTGTTCCCTGCTGAATTTAATCTCACTCACTTTAAAGCCTGCGTATTTCTCATCTGGTAATTTGCGCTAGCGGAGAAACTTTGGTGTTGCAACCCCCCTCCTGAATAGGCTGCTGCGTTGAGTGGTTGGTGACAACTTAAAAAAAAAAAAAAAATTGTACCACTCCACCGTATTACCACATTGAAAACTTCGTTCATCAGCCTTTGCTGGGAAACCTTTATCAAAAGTTATATAATATATATATATATATAGATATATATATATAGTATATATTATATATATATTATATATATATATATATATATATTATATAATATATAATATATAATATATTTATATATATATATATTATATATATATATATTATATATTAAAATTAT
>JABUQX010064391.1:7500-26029 GCA_015478945.1 Trachelipus rathkii | reverse complement strand
TATATATTATATAAATATATAAATAGATATATTATTATATATATATATTATATATATATATATATATATAAATATAATATAATAATATTTGATAAATAATATATATACTATATATATATATATAATTATATAGATTATATATAAATAATATATATATATATAATATATATATAATTATATATATAGTATATATATTTATTATATATATAATATGATATATAGTTATATATATATATATATAGATATATATATAAATATATATAATATTAAATATAAATATATTATATATATATATATATATATATATATAAATAGATTGACTTATATATATATATATATATATAATATATATATAATATATATAAATATATATTATATATATATATATATATATATATATATATTATATATATAAATATATATTATATATATATAGTATATATATATATATATATATAAAATATATATATTAATAAATATATTATATATATAATATATATATAATATATAATTATATATATAAATATATTATATATATATATATATATAATATTTATATATATATATATATTATATATATATATTAGGATCCTGTACGATAGTATCGTATCGGTATTCCGGTAGTATCGGCCATGTTTTTTATGGTATCGGATATCGTTAAAATGGCGAACTTTTTCTTTTGGTAAGTGAAAAATATGAGAAACTTTTAGATTCAATAATAAATCTAGTTCGATATAGATGGCTAGTACCAAGTTGTTATTATTTTCCCGATTCCTTTTTAACTTAGATTTTAGCGTTTCTCCAACTTGGCCTTTAGCGTAAATTTACACTATTTGGACAGCCAGTTATTATAATTTATTACAGATTTATTTACCTTTTTTGTTGATCATTAGTTATTTTTTTGTACGCAATTTCGTGAGCGTGTGAGTGCGTGAGTGGTTTTAAACTTTCTGGATTATCATATTTTAGATATTTGCTGTAAATAGGGTTTTATGCTCCTTTGTTTTTGTCTATTTGTTTGTCTTTTTTTTTTTTTATTTTTTTTTTTTGAGTGCGTGTGCGTGATGATACAGAGTTGCACAGCGTGGTTTCTTTTGACCTTTACCAACATTCAATGCTCTGCACGCTAACTCTGCATCCATGGAACTACCTCTCCAACTCTAAACCTAATTTATGCTCTTGTCTGAGGACCCAGATGCTAAGAATTCATCCCTTCAACGTCGTTTTAATATATCCAAACTATTAATTTATTTTATCAATTTCCGTTTGAGGTGAAGAGTATGTGCCTCTGTAAATATAAACATTCCTATAACAACGTCTCTAGAATCTCGAATCTCCTAACTTCATGTTCTGTGGTTTAAATCTTTCTTCCCTTCTACTACAATTTTCTTATGCTTCTGCTACTGTTCCCTAACAGAACAGATTTTCATTGCCTTTTTTGATTACTTTACCTACTTCTCACGAGACTGGTTATATCTTCTCATCCCAAATACTGGAGCGATCCACTATTTAGGGGGATTTCAAGTACACAAAACTGAATTGTTGATTCCTCTCTACTATGTAGTTGGAGGGAAAGCCAATCATTCAGTATTCTCCAACGAATCTGGAGCAACTGATTAAATAACCTACCCACATCCGGACCGTCCCAACCGATTCTTGAACACACTTTGACCATGTGTTTCACCACTAGTCCTTTCTCTCTATAAATACCCACCACCTTCGCTCCTATCGGGTAAATCTGACCACAACCTTATATCACGTAATTTTAATTACTCTTCGTCAACATTCCATCCTGGCATATGCCTTACCCCTGCCCCGACGAACGGCGCGATGGGGGCAGTTGGTGCTTTGGTCATGGCTGCTGCGAAAGGACGCTTGAATTACAGGGTCATTTCGCAGGCACTGGCGACGCTTTGACCTTTTTATTCTTTTAAAAACAAGGGACCCGCTCAGATTCTGCCGATAAAGGGAACTGTAATTGTTAATGGATGAGCAGTTCATTCCTTCTTGGGACTAATCTTTTTCTCCTCAAATCCATGGTTCGATCGTGCTTGTTCCCTGCCATTCAGGCTAGAGGACAATGCTTATCGGGTGTGGAAAAATTCTCGTTCTCCTATCCACTCTTGCAATTTTCATTTCAGCCTAGTAATCGTTGCAGGGACTCTTCGCACAGAGCAAGCGACTTCATTAAACGAAATGCGCTGACCTCCTTGTTCTCCTACTGACAAATCTCTCTGCCCTCTTGCCAAAAACTCTAACAACTCCTGTAAATCATCCTTTCCTCCCTCTTATTCGATCTGATGGTTCGGGGTCATTACTGGGTGCTGAATATGCAAACCAGCTTTATGGCATCCTATTTTCCTCTTATTCAACCCTGGACGATTCTGGTATTCCTCTTCCTCCTGCTTCTCTCAGGGGTCCTATATCATTACCTGTAATTACATTTGATCGGGCATGAGCTCTTGAATCTATGAACGTGAGGAAGGTGGGGGCCCGATGCATCTTCTCTTAGCTTTATGAGGAAGGTGCTTCCGTGCTGACAACCACCCATCGTTCACTATATATCTCTAGCTCATTTACTAGCACTTTCCTCAGTGTTGGAAGCGCGCATAGTCCAACCTATTCCGAAAAAATGATGCTGCTTTGATCCTTTCTAACTATCGGCCCTATAGCTCTCACTTGTATTCTTTCTAAGATCTTTCAAACACCTCTCAACTCTCACTTCTTGGGTAATCTGAATCTCTTTCCCTTCTTTCTGATTACCAGTACGGCTTTCGGTGCTCGAGTTCTACTGGCGATATACTTTCCTACTTAACAGGATTTATGGTTTCCGCCCCTAGGAACTACTGGAGACTTGTGTGTGGCGCTTGACATATCCAAAGCTTGTGACCGTATGGCAAGCGTCACTGCTTTCCAAGCTCCCTTCCTTGGGTTTCTTCTTCTCCTTGCTTAGCTTAATGTCTAAGCTTTCTTCAAATCGTCTCTCTCTTTTAATGTTGTGCTGTGGGTTTTTTGCTTGGATTGGCGACGTTTTCTGTTTTCTGTCTAATAGTTGTGTTCCTCAGGGTTCGGTCTTATCTCCTACTTTTTTCCTGCTTTTCATCAATGATTCTATTGCTCCACATCTAACTCTATCCACTCATTGCGATGACTTGACCTTCATTTTCAACTCTATCAATCTTGTCCCTCTTTACGGTCGAGATATTGCCTCTCGTCTTACATCTTTCCCGATTCGAAGTCTCCGCTGATATGAATTATTGTGGTCGTCTCAACCTTGTTATATATATATATCTCACCTTCTTTCATATATCTTCTCTCCTAAGCACTTATCTCTATTCTCTTTCGATCTGTTTCTACAATGATAAAACATCGTTGCCTTAATCTAAACAAAAAGTTAAATGTTTAAATATCTCTTATATTTCTATCTATTTGTCTTTATGCTGGGTCTAAAGAATACTGTAGCGAGTTCTGTTTATAGATTTGCTGGAGACTTTTTTTCCTTCTTCTCAGTTACTCCACCTTATACAGGGGGTCTCTATGCCGCCCTGGATGGCAGTACTGCCTCAAATGTGTCTATATATTCTACGGGGCCCCGGCCAACCGCCGGCCATTGTCTGCGACCCCCTCTCTCTGTCCGCGGCCAAAGTTAATGTCAGTGAAAACCTGGGGTTTTTCTACGCGGGGTTAACTGTATTTACCAGCTAAATAATAGAGGGCTTAACATCAAACAAAATAAAAAAAAATTATTATATCTTCCCTTTGTTATAAATTGATGCCAAATATATAAATATATCTCTATTATCAATTATTTTTTTGGTAGTGAGTATGATTTCAATTAAAGTTGAGCCAAAATTCATAATTTTACGAGTTTAACAGAATAATATTTGAAACCATTATATTTTCATGAAATCTCTGTTCAAATTTATTATATATTATTAAGTGATATATATACTATATATATGATATATATTATTGTATATATATATATATATTGATAGTTATAGTATATATATATATATTAGTTATATATTATATATTATTTATTATAATATATTTATTTATATATTTTTCACCTTTTGTTCTTTTTTCACCATCCTCCTTGTAGGGCGTATGCGGCCTGTCACTGTCTTGCACGATGAGCTCTCTCATCGTCCGTCGAGCATCGCTAGAACTCTTTTCCTCCTCCGAGTCCTGCCTGCCTCCTTAGGTTCATCCCGCCTCCTCTCCACAGGCTCTCTCTACACCATCCCTTCCATTTTCTCTCCTCGGCCTCCCCCACTCCTCTTTCGCTTCCCTCCAGGCTGGGCACTCATAGAGTATCTCTTTACACCTATTTGCTCCATCATCTTCTCACATGTCCGGAAACCATCTTAAAAAACGTGTCCTCTCAGTCCACCAGCTCTAAGTACTATGTCCACTCAAACACCGCCGCTTACTGGCAGTCATTCCTGGGCCTGCCTTAGTGTCGATCTTTTGTCACCCCCGAATATCAATCTTAAGAGAGACTTCAGTTGTCGGCATGCCGGCGTGACTTACTTGTAGCTTTTGGTTGTGTTGAGTGTCCAAGCCTCATGTCCATATTGCAATATGGGCCTCATGAATGCTGTATATATTATTATTTTGACGTTCCTCAGGTATTATCTACGGGTTCTTTAGCAGAAAGGGTACAACGACGCAAGCTGTCCCATGAAACTTTCCAGAGTGTCTGGATGGTTCAACTCCTGAAGCCAGTATCATTTCGTTACTCACTATACTCCTAAAATATTCAAACTAGATCCGAGGTCTGGTTTTCAGGTACTTTCCCCTCCACGTTATTATCAACTGCCTCCTGCTTCCCTACTCAGGCCGATCGTCAACCCTCCGTCTGTCGCCCGTATTGATTTTCATTCTCCGTCTCAGAATAGCCTCGTCCCATGCCACTATAGAACCTTCTGCAGAGCCTCCCTTGACTCGCGAGATCAAGCGCCAGACTCATGGCCGCGGTATCCAAAATCTCTCCACCCACGCCTTTCCGTGTACCACACTTCCACGAATTAGTCCAGAAACGTTGATGTAACAATGAGGGGGAAAGTACACTTCCTTGTTTTACACCTGTTGTTATTCCAAACCAACTACTATCATCCAGATGGTTTTGTCACGCTTGCAACAGCTGTCCACATACGTGTTCTTTTATAGCTGCTTATCATGGTTTAGAGGCACCTCATTACTCCCTTTCCCCCAGATCTCCACAATATCTCCGCTCGGAACACGGATACGACGCGCTGTTTCTAAATCGGATTAAAGGACCCAAATAAGCTCGTTGGTTAAATTCGATAAGTCTTTCACACATATTCTTCAGTGCAAAACATAATCCATGTTGATCTTTCAAGGCCGGTCGAAAACCATGCTGCCATTCATGCCCAGTTTATTTTCGACTGTGTCCCTCAATCTTCTCTCCAATATTCTCTCGTACAACCTTTCAATATTGTGCATCAAAGCATTCCCTCTAATTGTTACATCCGGTGTATCGCCGTTCTCTATTATTATCAGGACCAACAATATACCCGAATTATTCAAATCCTCAGGGAGATTGTTTTCCCTTCTTCCAGCACTTGTTCAGTACTTGCGTCATCCACAACAACACCCCCTTCACCAGGCTTCCTCTCCAAGTACTCTCCACATGCAGACATCGATGCCATACGCCTGGCTGCCTTACCGATTTTCATCGATTTCTGATCGCCTGTTCCACCGCCACAGGGACAATCTGCCAATCCCCCGGCGTTGTCAACGCAACATGTACGTTCTTACCATGTTCCCTTCTTCTTCTTATTATGTTATTCGGGAATCAGCAGCTGGTTCGAAAGGATGGCCGTTCGCAGCCTTTCGGCTTAAATCGACGGCTGTATAATTGTCTCCATCTTCATTTTTATGGCATTAGGATGCGGGACAGAGCCCTTTCTATAGTTTTTGCAATGTGGTAGGATTAGCTTTCTCGTCGCGCTAAGTCTTCCTCCAGGTGCTCCTCCAATCCTTTTCCCAGTGCTGTTCCTTTGTCTCTTCTTTTTTTATCTTTCAGGCTTCTCTTCTCGCTTTCCACATATTCCTCCCGTCCCCTCCACTTCCTTTCTGGTCTTTATCCACCTTTTGAAAACATTTCATTTGCTCGTTTAACAATGTCTGAACTTGTCCAGTCCCCAAGGATTTGTTTCTTTTCTTCATGAATTATATTCAAGCTTCACAACATCCTCAGGACATCCTCCCACAGGACGTCCCCTCAATGCTCTCCACACTTCTCCGTCCATCTTCCGCTTACTCCAATCACCACATTGTCTCCTTTGTACCCTCATTTCCACGTCTTAGAATTTTTCTCTAGCATTCCGGCTTCGTAACTTTTCCACCGGATGAAATTCTCTTCCGTTGAACGCTATACGTTATGGATTTGTTAACACGCATCCTTTTGCATCTTGTCCTACAGCCAAAACGGTGATCCGAGGGATCTCCCCGGACTCGACGGGGGCTATGCTCTTCACTTCTGGTTAGAACGTCTTTTAATATGTTGTTGCATCTAAGTCAATCATTGAATTTCTCCTTCATGATCCTCTGACCCCTCCATTTCCATTCTGACCACGCATTTGTGCGTATCTCACTGTGGGATTAAAAAGGGTCATCACGCTCATATCCATTCAGGTACACAAAAATCTAATAGACCGCCCATCCCTGCGAGGTTCGCTTCGGCCGAATACCAAAAGCCGCACGAGTCACTCCCGTCCGACCCTCGTCGGGTGCTGTCCAAGAGGTATATATTATTAGATATGATATATATATAGGGTATACTATATAGAGATATATGATATATAGATTATATATAGAGTAGATATGAGGGATATAGTATATTTATATAGTATATTTATATAGTATATTTATATAGTATATTTATATAGTATATTTATATATGCTGTACATAGACTATTATATATCTTACCATAGCAAATATTTATTAACTTGATTAAAGCTATTATTTTAAAGAGATTTATAATTTAAATTATTAACTAATTGAACTTATATTTAATTTTCAATCCTACGTTTTAAGACTCAGTTTTGTTGACTTAGCCATTTCTAAGTTTTAGATAACCCGCTGCCCGGCCCCGGCTAAATTAGTGCAGCCCGGCCCCGGCAAAATTCCCGCCCCGGCGGTCCCTGGGCGTCTGGTTCATCCGGGCGTTTTGGAAGGGTCGGGATCAAGCCAGAAGACGTTAGTAAAAGCTGTGCCTGTCACTTGTCTAGGTCACGTTGACCCGTTTATATTTTGCGGGCGCGGATGTTGTGCTTTATCCCTGTTGTCGTAGGAGACTGTAGAGGCAAGTGCTCAGGACTATCCACTCGCGCTACCACCACCTTTACGACGCCCTCGTAGCAAAGGGGTGCTGTGATGGCACATGAGTTTTGTGTTGATGTTTGTAACTCCAGACTGGTCGCTGCGGTGCTTCTTTCTTCCTGCCACCCTCTGTTCGTGGAATTCTCTTCCATATCTGTGTTTCCTATCATTTAATTTCCTCACTTTAAAGCCTGCGTTCTTCTGCGCTCATCTGCGTAATTTGTGTTAGATGGATTTTGAGGCGTTCAACACCCACTCTCTCTGAATAGGTTCTTGCCCGTGAGCGGCGGGACCACACTGTAAAACAATAAATCAATAAATAAAAAGTTCAAATAGGAAATTCCTTAAGCTAGCTGAAAACCCACAAAGTAATGCACCTCCGACGCGTGATACCATTCTAGATGCATTTAAAATAGCATGAACGAGGAGCTTGCTCCTGACAAAAAAAAATAAAAAAAGAGACAGAGAAGTGAAAGCCGCCTCTATCTGCAACCCCTGGCAACACCTCATTTAGGGAGTATACTAACTAGAAACTATATTGATGTTTTTGAGATAGGAGGCTTCTTTTTAAATATGTTAGACTTGATACTTAATTAGGGATTTTGCCATGCCTTCCGAGTTCACATTCAAAGAATCACACAGGGAACCTCATCGTAAAACTGAAGAGACCCAGTCATCACGAGGAACTAGATAATTCAAATTGCAAGTCTGAAAGAGGAGATGAGCTCTACGAAAACATTGAGATCTGCCTACAGAAGAGAATCCTTTTCATGTGGTATGAAAATGGGCCAATGTTTTCATTATTATCAGTCTTGCAGGCAAATAATTATCAAACACTCCTTCATCCATCTTAGAGAGAGCGTATTTACTAGTTGTAGGTAAATGAAACCCCCAAAAAGGAACAAGACTCTCGCCAGATACAAGTGAAAATAGTTTAGTTCTTCATTAAAAAGTTATGATTATTTGGAAATATTGAGTAATGAATAACCTGAAGTTTCTTACAGGTGAAAATTGTTGATGTCATGTTTGGTAATAGCGTTTTTATTTTAAGTTTTGGGAACCACTGATAATTGATGGTCTCTTCTTTCCATTATTTTATCTTTAGGATTGAGCTAGTTAAGAATTTCTTGTAAATTGTAATATGTTAAAAAAATTAAAAGCTAGTAGCTAACTTTGTTAATACTTACTTACTGAAATGGAAATGGAATTTTTTTAAATAAACACAAACAATAAAAAATTTATGAATCATTATATTGGCGAGATTAATTATCTTAAAGTTACTACTTTAATTTATAAGAATAAATATACAACAACCACATATGCAAATTATAAATAATGAAATAAAAAATAAATAAGTATTGTATGTACAGGGAATGCAATCTTGGGTTGCCTAGCAGTGCACAAATGTCTATCTTATACCTGTGTATTTATTATATTATTTTAAAGTGACCCAGTATCGGTATCGGTACTTAAAAAAATAGAGTATCGGTTATCGGTATCGGCCTCTTTTCCTGGTATCGGTTACATCCTAATAATATAATATAATATATATATATATATAGTATATATATATATATTATATATATAATAATACTTATATATAATATATATATATAGATATATATATTGATAATGGCTGCTGCCATTGCAGTCATTTTTTCCCCTTTCCAGGTGATGTGCCCATCTCAAGCGGGTAATGAAAAGTAGGAGTGCAGAAGGTGCACACGAGACAATGGAAGACTAGGAGAGGAGATCGATGGCAGTCCTGGGGTCAAGTAATACAAGTTAAGTTGAAGGGCCTATGTGTATTTTAATGTATATATATATATATATATATATTAAAATATGCATGCCCACATTTTATTCATGTTGCTTATTACCACCTGTCCTTTTCAGGTGTTATAAATACAGGTAATTAAGGCTGACAAAGTAAAAGATAGGAGAGGTGAAATTGTCAGTACACAGGAATTTTTCATGAAGAGGTAGTTGATATTCTGCCACTTATCTCTTCAGAAGGTTTGCTGTTTTGCTCCAGCTTTTATATTTTGAGGAGCTCAGTTCCCCACCACAGGGTATGTGGAACTGCTTAATATTTTTAAATCTTGAAATAATGGCAATACGTTAGATAATATTTATGTGTCACGCACGATCTCTGATAACTGCGTTTTGCAGGGATCCGGGCTTGAGTTTCATTTGTCGGTGCTGGAGTATACGGGCTTAATTCTTCCACGCATCCAGTACGGTGGACATATCTGATCGTTACTCGAGTGTCCCTGTCTTTTCATGGTCACGTATTTCACCGTCCAGTCATTGTTAATTGTGGCTCAATAATTGCCAGAACTATAGCCGAAGTTGCGGGCTATATTACTGATGCTGCCGCTTCACGTGACGCTTATTACACCAGAGGGTCGAATGGCTGCAGATAAATAAGTTATGTTTTCACTCATTGTTGATTGATTTGCAGTCGTAAATATATTCGATGCACATAGAATGTTGAAGTCACTAAGTACTAGCGGGATTACTTACTTGCATATATTTTGATGCGTCTGTAAACGTGAACGTAAAAAAATTGTGTAGGCCCTCATATTTTCTGTGTCTTTGCATTAAGGAGTCTTGCTTTTATTATATTATGTTGGTACTCTCAATATGAATAATTTATCTATATGTAAAACTTATATTTAACCTACTTGAATATTAATTGCTTTATACACGAATAATGATTATTTTATAACAATATTCCGATAATTTCGTATTGTACTTACTATGTATTACTTTAAATAGGCCTATATTTGTATATATGCATATTTTGATCGATCGGGTTAATAATTATTAACACGACAACTGCCATATTCTGCTATCTTAAAGCTGTGCGATTTATATTTTTGGTAATTTGTACCGATTTAACTATCAGTCACGAGAATACACCTATATTTATATAGGTCTATTGATCGTTCTGGTAATCCAATTTCATTACCTCTACGATCTGGTCAGCTTCGATTGGCCCCTCGGATCTGATCGGCTATACTAACTCGTTGAATTCATAAACCTATGTTGTATTGTTTTTTTTTATATTCTGGAACTGTATGGTGCGAGGCACAATTCTGTAAATAACTTCTTTCTTGTTTTTTTAAATTATATATTTTTATATGAACTGGTGTGTCTGCGTTTTATTGAATAGTTAGTCTCCTTAGTAACACATAGAGTATCCCGTGATCCTTCCTTCTTTTTCATTTTTCTCTACAAAAGAGTTGCGCAACGGCTGGGCTGGCGCTTTCTTGCTGATCAGTCGATCAACTTCTTTCCTATTAGCTTTCTGCGCTTAGGGTTTTCTTTTCTCTTTTTCGACGATTGGCAGGGTTTGCCCCCTCTTCGCCGTTACATATTTATTGGCGACCTTGCCAGGATACTCTGTTACTGTTGGAGACTCTTATAGGGTGATTTTACATCCCCAAGCTTAAATATTTCAGTATGTCTGAGGACGCAGAGAATGCAAGTGGAATGGATGATATTGAGACTTCTGGGGCATTACACCTTCCCAATACATCTGGGGGGATGGCCACAGGGGGGTCAGTAGATAGGAGTTCAGTAGAAGTAGAGGAGAAAAATCTGGTTTTGGAAGAGTTGCAACGATTGACGGCTGCTCTGAATGAAACACAGAGGCAGTTGAATGAAGAAAGAGCGGAGAGGCAGAAGTTGATGCAAGAGATGGAAAGCAAGCGAGAACGCAAGCCACCGGTTGCGGAGGGACGTTTTCGATTCCCGTTTGAGCGAGACAATTATAGCTCTCAGCTGTCCAGGGAAGTTGATAACCCTAGAGCACCGGAGGTTGTCGGAGGTAGTTTAGGAAGATACCATTTACCTAGAGTAGGCTTTGCTGGTCGTGAAAGTGGTGGGATGTATTCTGCCACTGGAACAACAAATGCGTCATACCAAAGCGCACCCGCACTATCAACTGTGACTACTTCAACTTATACTACACCAATTTCCACAGTTCCATTGATTGATTTTGGTGGGGTTCCATCTAGTAGTGTTGGCACCGTGAGACCGGACCCTTTGGAAGCTATGCAGGCTCAGTTGACGATGATTACTAAGTCAGTTACTCTGCTGACGCAGCTGCATGCCCGGGCGTTTCGGCCGCGCGCCGCACACACCACCGAAACTTTATGTCCTCGACGATGCGACAAAGAACTTTAATAAGTTCTCTGGAGGTTCGAATCGATATGTGAGTTCACCTACCAGACCAACCTGAGACTGCTGATAGTTTTGGGGAATTACCTGGGCGGATCATACTTGGATTTGTATCGCCAGCTAACTAAGGATGAAGATTCATATCCTGCTGTTAAAAGTGCCTTAATTACATGGTGGAATCATGAGTCTGAGATGAAGAAGCAAAAGGCCACACAGGAGTTCATGCTGGCTAAGAGGAAGTCTGGAGAAACTATTAATATGTTCGCGTTACGACTTGAGCAACTGGCTAGTCGAGCGTACCCTGGTATGAACATGCGAACACATGACAACTTACGCCGCGCCTTTTTGTATAATATGCCGCTGGACGTGGAACAGAGAATGCGTGATTATATTTTGAATCACGAAGGGCGAACTGGCCAAAGGTTAGGTTTTGATCAGATAGTACGATTGGCCAATGAGCATTACAATGAACTAGGCATAGAGCAAGGTAAGGATGAGGTGGAGTCTGAGGTCATCACGATATCTCATGTCACTCCTAAAGATTCTGCACCAAGGAAAAACATATGGAACGAAATTGTGAACCGTTATGCTCCTAGGCAGACTTCTTCACCTAAAGCTCAGAAGATAAAGCAACAAGAAAATAATAATTTTCAAAGAAATCAGCAGAGAGATTCTGGTAATACTGGAAGGACCCAGGGGAGCCCACAGAATGCTAGGAAAGCCCAAGCTAGTCAGCAAAATACGCGAAGATCAGCTAAGCTCTGTCATCATTGTGGCAAGACAAATCATACTATTGATGACTGTTTCCTCTATCAGAACATCTGTTCGTTCTGTCGAACGAAAGGACATCAAAGGGAGGAATGCAGGAAATTACAACAGAGAAAGGAAAATAATCAATCCCCTTCACGGGCGGAAGCACCAGTGTGTCCATATTGTTCTGGGGACCACTTTGGTATAAATTGCCAAAGGCGAGAGGAGTCTGCGCGAACTTCTCGGAGACCTTCGCCTAAGCCCCAAAGAGTTAGTCAGGGAGCTAGGTCAAAAACAAACCGTTGCACCACTTGCGACGAGGTTCACGAACCAGGCGCGTGCAGTGGTGCTCCTTTAAACTCCACAGCCCCGTGACTCTGGATCAGGCCACGGAGCTTCAGGGGCAATTAAATGATCTGAATCCTAATGTTGACAATCCCTTACTTAATGCTGGGGAGGTTAAAGTCCATTTTAGTAATGTGGATAGCCAACCTCTTCATGTCGATGCGCTCATTGTTGGATGTGGGGACCGGATGTATCCTTGTCTTGTTGACAATGGTGCGTGCGTAAGCCTTATTAATTCATCGGTTTTGGAGAGACTTCCCAATATTGTGCGGCGTTCTTCATCGCCGGTTCGAACAATCAGTGGTATTGGTCGCAATGCTGTCCGGGTGACGCAGATGGTCAAACTTGCATTACGGTTTTGTAGCGGGTTTGTCACCGGTTTTGACGAGTTTTATGTGGTTCCTTCGGAGTGCTTGAGAGAATCCCTTGTGTTGGGAGTTCCGTTGTTGCGAGCCAATAATCTTCTCCCCGATATGTCAACATATCAGTTGCTTAGTCGCGAAGGAGAGCGGTTTAAGGTAATAGCACAGGACTCTATGAGAAGTGTTGAAGGAATGAAGATTTGCACTCGGGAGAATGCCAAGTTGGAAGCTTATCAATGTGGATTTATTTCAATAAATCTGGATGGCTGTCCATACGTTCAGGACACGCTCTTATTGGAGGGGGTTCGGATGGTAATTTGGAAGTGCTTCCTGGGGTAATCTCGCATGATAATTCGCCGGTGGTAGCTGTGTGTAACTACAGTGACCATGCAAGGTTTGTGCCAAAAGGTTACTTGGTCGGTAAAGTGCTGCCAATTTCTGACGTCGCTGAGGTGAATGTGGGTAATGTGGAAGCTGTGGAGGATGACTCCAGCGAACCGCATATGCAGGAATATTGGACTAGAGAAAAGATTATTGAGGAATTTGAATTTTCGGTTATTCCGGTGGACGATACGCAAAAGGAGCAACTTCTTAATCTGTTGCTAAAGTATTCTTCTGTTCTCAGCACGGGGGATGATGATGTTGGCTTGGCTAAGAATGTACAACATCATATTGAATTAACAACTGATCGACCTATCCATGTACCTGTACGTGCGATTTCAAGGCCACTAGCGCCCGAGATCGAGCGACAGTGTTACGAGTTGGAGGACAGTGGCATCATCCGTAAAAGTCGATCACCTTATTCTGCTCCTGTTGTGCCAGTGAGAAAAAAAGACGGCTCTTTACGTCTATGTATCGATTACCGGGCTTTAAATAAATGTACAAAGGACGACGCTTTTCCCTTACCTAACCTAATTGACTCGATATATAATATGTCGGGTTCAAAATACTTTACCACAATCGATTTGGTCCGGGGTTATTACCAAATTGAAATGGCCGAAGATAGTGTGGAGAAGACTGCATTTTCAACGCCTCTTTCTCATTATGAGTTTCTTCGGATGCCATTCGGGGTGAAGGGTGGACCAGCCGCTTTCCAACGGGGCATGATGCTGGCTCTTTCAGGAATTCCCTGGTCAGAGGTCATGGCTTATTTGGATGACATAATAATTAGGTCCCGCACTTTCGAGCAGCACTTGGTCTCTCTGGAAAAAGCTCTGAAGGCATTACAAGCTAATGGGTTTAAATTGAAGCCACAGAAGACGAAGTTGTGTCGGGAGTCTGTGGAATTTTTAGGGCATCTTATTAGTGGTCAGGGTATTCTTCCCCTGGAGAAAAACTTATCTGGAGTTCTTGATTTTCCAGTGCCTAAGACCGTTAAGCAATTGAGGCAGTTCTTAGGCATGGTTAATTCTCTACCGTCGCCCTATTCCTAATTGTTCCGAAATTGGCAAGCCGTTATCGTGCCAGACTGGCGGACGTGTGGTTCGTTGGACGCCGGAGTGTCAAACAGCGTTTGAAGTGCTCAAGTCAGCGTTGGTAAGTCCAACATTGTTAACGTTTCCGGATTATGGTTTGAATTCTCCGCCCTTAGAACTCCATGTCGATGCTTCTGACATCGGTGCTGGGGCGGTGCTATCGCAGCAGAAGGATGGCGAATCTCGACCTATAGCTTTCATTTCAATGACTTTTTCAGAAACGCAACAGCGGTATTCTACCGTTGAGCGCGAGTTAGCCGCTTTACGGTGGGCAGTGAGGGCCTTACCTTTTCTTTGCAATGAGAAAAAGTTTGTGATCTTTAGCGATCATGAGCCGCTCCACATATTTGCAAACATGTCGGCCGCTGAAATGGGCGTATAGCAGGACGTATAGACAGCTTACGAGATATTAAACTACGAAGTGCGACATATTAGTGGGAGGAAAAATGTCCTCGCTGATGCATTGTCACGTTCACCACTTTCTGCTGGAGGTCGGATATTATGTTACCGGAGTCGCAGTCGGAAAGTCGGTTAACTGCTTGGGTGAGCAGTTCACTGTCCCAAGGGGTTTTAGGCAGGTGGAGGTACCTGGGGGGGGAGATTCGCTCTTCAGATGTTTCGCGCTTTGCTTGGAGGGGAGTGAGAGTGCTCACGTAGACATACGAGAAGTAGTTGTTGACGAACTTTTGAAAGATCCGAGTAAATATAATCTGCAGGGTAGGAATATTTTAAAAAGGCTGAGACTTATGAGACTTCCTGGACAGATGCCTATTCCGGAAGTAATTCAGGCATTTGCCCAACTTTGTAAATATCAGGTGCACGTGTATTATAATACGTCTACTCCCTTAATTTATGGTGATGAAAGTAGTGACGTATGTTCTTTGAGGTGTGTATCTGGTATACATTATAATCTGCTGCATCCAATTCAAAGTAATGGTGGAAAGCATGTACCACCAGACAATACCAGCGATCGCCGGGTAAATATGGTAAAGGTTCAGAGTCTCAATATTTCATCTGATGCAGATCATAATCTAGTTTCTAATTCTACGATAGACAGTGAGGTTATTTTGAGAGAGCAAAAACAGGATCCAACTCTGAGGAAACTTGTTAGGGTGGTTAAAACTCAAATCCCAGTTCCGCAGTGGGATAAGACCTTAAGTTTATTTAGGCCGGTGGGTGATAAACTTTCCTTGGAGGGTGATATATTGTACCTCAACTCGGGAGACCGTAGGAAATACATAATTCCCTTTTCATATTTGATTGCTGTAGTCTGTCAGATTCATTATGAGTATGGTCATTTGGGGAGGAATAAGTTAATCTCTCTCATATACGAAGACTTGTGGAATCCGAGGGTGGTGCAAGTTGTGGCTGATGTGTGTAGAAGTTGTCCACATTGTCAGCAGAACAAGACAAACCCAAATAGTGTAAAACCACCACTCCTGAAAATTACTTCAAATCATCCTTTTGATTTGTTGGCAGTGGATTTGCTCCAGTTGCCACGGTCAAGAGGTAATAATGGTTATTGTTTTGTGGCCATTGACCACTTTTCAAAATTTATTTCCGTGGTGCCACTTGTCAAAAAGACTAGTATTGCTGTGGCAAACGCATTTAAGTATAAGTTGTTACCTTTTCTGCCATATATCCCTGACCGGTTGCTTAGTGATAGAGGGTTGGAATTTATGGGTGAACCGTTTGAGGAGGTATTGCGAGAATTTGGTATTTCTCACGTGGTAATTTCAAGCCATATGCCCCAATGTAACGGAGTTACAGAGAGGGTTAATCGTACTCTGCTGCAGACATTGCGGATGTTGGTGCAGGAGAATCCTGTTTCCTGGGATACCGAGTTGCCTCAGGCCGTAATTTTGTATAATAATACGTGGCATTCTGCCATTAAAGCGACACCTAGCGAGGTTTTATTAAAAAGAGCGCATACTTTTGCCAGAAATCCTTGTTTGCAACAATATTGGAGGGAACCTTCTTCTAAATTCGCTCCATATAAAAAGGGGGATAAAGTTGCTTATAAAAATATCGTCTTCCAGGGATTTGGTCACAAACAAGTTTAAACGCCGATATACTGGTCCTTTTGTTGTTCTCAGGGTGTATTCTAATAGTCTGTCATATGTTATTTCCCGCTATCCTCTGGAGCCTCAAAGTAAAGAGGTAACCGCACATTATTCGCAGTTACGGCCGTGGGTGGATGTTCCTGAATATTTGAGGAAAAACCACTATTTTAAGACCTTACTGTTGCATTCAGATGATGGGTGCGAGGAGGAAGTTAGGGAAGTACGTGATATTTTGTCACCAGAGGAGGAAAGGGAGGACAGTAGTTTGGTGACAGAGGAGCCGAAATTATTCGATGCCGTGGAGTTGGAGGAAGAAGAACAGGATTTCCTGGGGTTTGAGGCCTCCCCATTTTCGTGTGATGAATATTCTGCTCTGCAGGACTTGGCTGAGAATCAAGAGCGGTTAGACGCGATGATGAAGCCTGTAGTGTTAGAGCAAGTACAACACCTCAGTGGCGGTGTGGCAAAACTCATTGAGGAGTCGTTCTCTAGTCCGAGTCGATCCTCCGTTGTTGGTTCTACCAACAATCACGGTCGCATGGATCCTATTGAGGAGGGTTTTATTAAGTCTGCGAGTTCGGAGTCCCGATTGTGGATTCCTATGTCCGCATTACATCCTTCGGCGCGTCCTTATCGCAATAGGCGAATTTCTTTTACCGCTCCGCTGATTCAGTTCGCACCCGCTTCGCCGTTAGCGGATGGGTCAGTTCAGATGGAGTCTTCCGAGAGTCGGGAGGAGTTTTTCGGGGAGCTGGATGAATCATGGGGACAGACGTCAGCATTTGAGGGATTTAGTCCTCAGGTGCAAAAGCTGTTACGGTCATCCCCTCATAATAGTTCTCTGGGGGTCCTGTACAATTTAGAGTCGTCTGAAAGCGAGCATGAGAGCAAGTGTGAGAGTTTGCCTGGGGAGTATATGAATGATTCCTATGGGAAACCGGAGGGGCGTGCTATCATTCCGGAGCCGGAGAAGTCTGATATTCTGGAGCCGGAGGTGAGAAACCAACGGCCGTATACGAGATCCAGGGGGGCGGTAGCGGAATTATCCAATACCATGGCTGTGCCTCTGGAATATCAGCGCCGAAGGCCAAGTAACATAGCTAAACAATTAATCACAAAATAAACTCTTAATTATCTATTGATAAAAGTAATTGGTTTTTTTTTATTTTCATTGTTATTGCGAAAAAGCGTAGTGTTAACACCGTAAAATTGAAAATGGAGAGAAAAAGAAGATAAATAAATAAAAATAAATTACTTGTTGAAGAAAATATTTAAAAAATAAAAAGAATGTTCATTTAACATAATCGTACTGCGAGAGAAGTCAGGTTAAAAATTGATTAAAACATAAATCTGTGTCACAAAAACAATCAAACGGAGTAAAATGTCGCAAAAAGCATTGTCACAAAGAGGTTATGAAGTGATGAATTGTGGAATGACTTTATTAATATGATGAGCTAGGTAGGATGTATTAATCCCCAATTGCCTTACAGGTCCTTATTTTTCATTTTATTTTTCATTGTGATATGTAACCAATTCTTGATGCTAAAACAGATATTTTACTTTGCAGATGAAAACCATCAGCGATTCGGATTAGTAGTGTATTATGCACTCGTGCCTCAATTATGAAAAACAGTTTGTTGTCTGCGATTTGGATTAGTAGTGTATATGCACTCGTACCTCAATTGTATGATGTAATTTTTATATGTACAAACTTTATGAAAATAAAAAGGAAAATAAAAATTATGTGAAAAATAATAAAAATATGTTTCTATATAATATATTATATGTTACAAGGAGTGGAGCTCAAAAAGGAACAATTTTCATCCTTTTTTTTTTAATTAATAGCAAAAAAATCTTTATTATTATTTTAAAATTAGACTTAAATGTTGAGGAATATAATTCACATTTATTTATTTTTTAAAATAAATTAATAATATTTATATATTTTAATTTTTTTTACTATATAGGAAATAAAATTCTGTTTTTTAACTA
>JABUQX010064391.1:0-2500 GCA_015478945.1 Trachelipus rathkii | reverse complement strand
TCATCATAATTATTAATATCATCTTACCTTTCAGCATTAACATATGTTTCCTCCTATTACTCCTCGTCATTATCATCATCATCACTGTCATCGTCATTATTATTATTTATTATTATTATATTATTATTATTATTTATTATTATTATTATTATTATTTTTATTATTATTATTATTATTATTATTATTATTATTATTATTATTATTATTATAATTATTATATTATTAATATTAATTATTATTAATTATTATTATTATTATTATTATTATTATTATATTATATTATTATTAATTATTATTATATTATTATTAGATAGTTTTTTTTTTATTTAGATTATTATTATTAAATTAAACTTCGATTTATTATTAATTATTATTAATTTTTTTTATTATTTTTTATATATTTTTTTATATTATTTTTATATATTATTTGGTAGTGTGTTGTGTAGTAGTAGTGTTGTGGGTAGTCGTTACTTTTTTCTAGCCGTTGTCACATAACCATTATTATCAGCTTTTTAAATCGGTATCACAGTCGTGATGGGCACGGTTACATGAAAATTGGTTGGGCCGATACCGGTACATCGTACTTTCGAAAAATAGCTTGGGCGTACCGGGACTAGGTCTTTGTGAAAACGTTTGGGGCGATACCGGTACTCGGTACTTTGTGAAAGCGTTTGGGCGATACCGATACTCGGTATTGTATCGCCGATACATCGATACATCGGTACATTTGAAAATAGTTATAATATTACTAATAAGGCAAAATAGATTTTATGTTGTTTCTGTCATCTCTTTAAGATTAATTTATTATATAATAATATATATATATATATTATATATAAATATATATATATATATATATATATATATATTATATATAATATATATATATTATATATATATATATAATATATTATTATATACATTAATATATATATATATATATATATAATATATATATATATATAATATATATATATATATATATATATATATATATATAATATATATATATAAATATATATATATATATATAATATATATGCAACAAGGGAATATTTCCGTAATGATGGCAATTATTATTATTAAATTTGTTGGAATAAAAGGTGTCTTAATTAAATCGGAGAGTTATTTTTGCTAATCATTATAGGTTATCGCGTATGCACAGTATGCGAATTTCTCATGAACCTCCAAATTTTCAATAAAACCGTGTAGTTCGAAATGCTGAAATTGCATTCTAATGGCAGACAATTATGTAAGTTTTTCAATTGAGACCCGTCAATCCGATTCCCAAAACGTTGTTTCTGGCAATCCTGTGGGAAGCATATTGCAGCAGTGATGCTGGTCCAGCGGGAATAGTTACTATACCAATAGTTAGTTGTAAAAAAAAAAAAAAAAATACGTTTCAGAAAGTCTGAAATGGGGGTAGAAAAAACCCATATAAATCCTCCATGAAGGGTATATCACATTTATGTGTAATATTTAATATTACATTTGCTACTATTGTCAGCCAACTAAATTATGAATTTCGAAGTTAATATGACACACTACTTTGTTGGGGATCGGTATTCCAGTATAATCGTACAACAGTCAGCGGAGCACTTACGAATGTATAATCGTGTGTCTTAGCACAGCTATTTAATTGTAACATCCGATAACACTATGCCTAATAATATGTATACAACCCAGGAACTGACGGATATGGTTGAGGCGTTTATTCTTGAAGACAAGAATGCCCACAGAGCTACGGAGGTGTATAGACGGAGATATCCAGATCGTTTGGAACCGCATTCCACTATAATGTACAGATTGTACACAGGTTTTCAATAATAAGGTTCGACCAACTCACCATCTCGCCACCCAAGTCAACCTCCCACACGTACCCTTGACATGGAGTTTGACTTTCTATTGTACTACCACGGAACACCCAACAACCTACTTACGGCAGACAGGAACGGTACTGTGCGCATTCTACATATGTACAACATTTTTCATTACAGAGCACACATTGTGCACGGTCTGCATCTCGGCGATCCCGGACGTTGGTTGTAGTTTGTAGTCCAAATGTGTTCCATGTTTGACAATAAACTTGACGGGCAGCTCCGTATTTTGTGAACGGATGAGGCCAGGTTTACCAATATTGGCACGATTAATGGGTGGAATTATCGGTACTGGACAGAGGAAAACATCGCATATCACCTACAGCACGAGACACCACGTAGTTTACTCCATAAATGTGTAATGTGAACTGCTATAATATACTGATCGGGCCGGACACTTACCATAGAAACCTAGATAGCGAATTAAATCAAGAATTTCTGGACACTACTTTGTCAGACCTTCCTCGTGACGTACCATTACAGACACGTCAAAATTTGTACTATCAGCATGAAGGATGCCCAGCACATACAGCAAGGGCTGTGCAACATCATCTAAACGTAACACACTCCGGTAGGTGGATAGGAACATGGGGTCCTATTCCGTGGCCTCCTAGATCACCGGA
>JABUQX010064390.1:27500-39025 GCA_015478945.1 Trachelipus rathkii | reverse complement strand
AGAGAGAGATTTCTCTCTTCGTAGGCGGAATTGGTAGTCACAGCCTTTCCAGCGCGTTCCACAATTGCCTTGACTCTTCGTTTTGGCGAAAATTTGTGATCGAAATTCAAGTCGCAGCCTTTTCCTTGAAAGTTTATCGCTCTTGCTGGGAGGATTTCCAGGAGAGAGTATCTTGAGTGAGATTTTCTCCTGATTCTTAATAATTTGATCTGACTTTATCTGACTGAAGAGTATCTCAAAATGAAGGGTTTATATAGTATTTCACTTTGACTTATGCTAAAAATTTTGCTCGCGCAAATCTTAGCATAAAGTACGAACATAAATTAAAATGTTTACAAAGTTTATAATGGAGTGCTACATTACTCCTGCGCTAAACACGAGTGAGAAAAGTATGTTATAATAATTATACAAGAAATTATAACTAAATACATAAGGTTAAAGTACTTTCAAATGCCAGCATATCTAATTATGTCCGAAGACATAAGTAAACATACAAACTATATTGAAGGCAGAAAAATAAGTATACATGAATTTAAGAATATCAAAATAGCGAGCATAAACTGGTTACATCCGAAATCTAAACAATATACAAGTATTGAATACATATAAATACAATAATGTTATATATATACAAAAATAAAAAGTGCATTTAAACACACAAAAGCATATTTGGTTATATCCGTTAGATAACAAACAAACATACAAAACATTTAAATGCATAAAGTTTACAAAAATGTAAATACATAATAATTATTGATATGAAACAATTGAATTATTCACAAAGTTAAATAGGCCAAACATTGAATCGAACATTAAATCCAAGGAAAGTCAGTATAAGGAACGTTTCTAACGTTTCCCATGCAATTTTGACCATGCGCATCGTAGTTTTCAAGTTGTAGTTACGAAGAGAAACATTGCTTGACATATGTATGAGACGAAGTTGCTTGAAAGTTTAGGTTCTTTATTTGAAAAAATTTCTTTCATACATAAAAGGGAGAGGTCACAGAACCATTTTGAAAATTCGAAAAGGAATCAAAAGTTCGTAGTGGAATTCAAAAATGAATTTCTGCCCCTAATCAAACCTAAAATGATGAAAGAAATCCATAACCATAAAGGAAGTTACATATGTAGAGGCGAAATTGCTTGAAATTTAGTCCTTTATTTGAAAATTTCTTCATATACATTAAAAGGGAGCGGTCACAGAACCATTTAGAGATTCGAAAAAGGAATCAAAGTTCGTAGTGAAATCTCAAAAATGAGTTCCTGCCCATAATCCAAACTTGAAGTGATGAAAGAAATCCATACCGTAAAAGGAAGTTTGCCTAATGTCTGACATGAATCCTCGAACTGTGAAGTTGTGAAGTGAGACCATAATCCAAAATTAGAAATGAAAATTGAAGTTCGTATTGATAATGTTCATTTGCTTGAGTCATTTTCTCCGAGTGTTCTGATGGGGAATTTTAGTAATTATGTAGTTTTTTTCCCTTTTTCTTCATTTTTTTTTTTTTGGTGTTTTTTCTTTAGCTAAATCAAAAGGCATTGATTGAAGTTCTGGGTGTTTCTACTCCGGGTTCACCAATTATAATGTGGCTTGCTGATTGCTTTTGTGAGCAAGCATCATAAATATATTTGAGGTAATTAATTTAAAAATCCATTTTGTAATGAAGTTTTTATTTAACATAATAAATATCAAATAAAAGTAAAGTAATAAAAAGACCCCTTCTGTTGGGATACTCTCTCTTCGTAGGCGAATTGGTGGTCACAGCCTTTTCCAGCGCGTTTTCCACAATTGCCTCTGACTCTTTCGTTTAGTGGCGAAAAATTTGGTGATCGAAATTCAAGTCGCAGACTTTTCCTTGAAGTTTATCGCTCTTTGCCGGGAGGATTTCAGGAGAGAGTATCTTGAGTGAGATTTCTTTCTGATTCTTAATAATTTGATCTTTAACTTTATCTGACTGAAGAGTAACTCAAAAATGACGGGTTTATATAGTATTTCACTTTGACTTTATGCTAAAATTTTTGCTCGCGCAAATCTTAGCATAAGTACGAACATAATTAAAAATGTTTTACAAGTTATAAATGGAGTGCTTAACTATTACTTCGCCGCTAAACACGGAGTGAGAAAGTATGTTATAAATAATTATACAAGAAATAATAACTAAAATACATAAAATTAAAGTACTTTCTTTCAAATGCAAGCATATTTAATTTTGTCGAAAACATAAGTAAACATACAAACATATGAAGGCAAAAATAGTATACATGAAATTTGAAGAATATTCAAATACAGCATAACTGGTTACAGTCCAAGAATCTAAACATATTATACAAGTATTTGAAATACATATAAAAATACAATAATGTTATATATACAGAAAATAAAAGTGCATTTAAACACAAGCAATATTTGTTTATATCCGTTAGATATAAACAAACATAAAAACATTTAAATGCATAAAAAGTAACAAAAATGTTAATACATAATATTATTGATATGAAACAATTGAATTATTCACAAGTTAAATAGGCCACATTGATTGAACCATTAAATCCAAGGAAAGGTCCAGTATAAGACGTTTCTAACGTATCCATGATTTGACCAATGCGCACGTAGTTTCAAGTTGTAGTTACGAGAGAAACATTGCTTGACATATGTAGAGACGAAGTTGCTTGAAGCTTAGGTTCTTTATTTGAAAAATTTCTTCTTACATAAAAGGGAGAGGTCACAGAACCATTTAGATTCGAAAAGGAATCAAAGTTCGTAGTTGAATTCCCAAAAATGAATTTCTGCCATAATCCAAACTTAAAAAATGATGAAAGAAAATCCATACTCATAAAGGAAGTTACATATGAGAGGCGAAATTGCTTGAAATTAGGTCCTTTATTTGAAAAATGTTTCTCATAACATTAAAAGGGTTAGTCGGTCACGAGACCATTTAGAAAATTCAATAGGAATCAATTTCGTAGTGGAATCTTAAAATAGTTCTTGCCATAATATCCAAACTTTGAATATGATGAAGAATATCATATACCGAAGGGAAGTTTGCTATGTCTGACAATGATCCTCGAACTGTGAGAGTTGTGATTAGATGAAAACCATAATCCAAAAATTAGAAATGAAAAATTGAAGTTCGTATTGATAATGTTCATTTGCTGAGTCATTTTCTCCGAGTTGTTCTGATGGGATTTTTAGTATTATTGTGTTTTTTCTTTTTTTCTTCCATTTTTTTTTTTTTTGGTGTTTTTCTTTAGTAATCAGAAGGCATTATTGAAGTTCTGGGTGTTCTACTCCCGGGTTCACGCCAATTATATAGGGTACTGGCCTTGCTGGATTCCTTTTGTGAGCAGCACCCTATATAAGAGGTTGGTAATTTAAAAATCCATATTTGTAATGAAGTTTTTATTTAACATAAGTAAATATTCAATAAAAGTAAAGTAATAAAAGACCCTTCTGTTGAGATACTCTCTCTTCGTAGGCGAATTGGTAGTCACAGCCTTTTCCAGCGCGTTTTCCACAATTGCCTCTGACTCTTCGTTTAGTGCGAAATTTGTGATCGAAATTCAAGTCGCAGCCTTTTCCTTCCTTGAAGTTTATCGCTCTTGCCGGGAGGATTTCAGGAGAGAGTATCTTGAGTGAGATTTTCTTCTGATTCTTAATAATTTGATCTGACTTTATCTGACTGAAGAGTTATCTCAAAATGGACGGGTTTTATATAGTTAATTTCACTTTGCTTATGCTAAATTTTGCGTCGCGTGCAAAAATCTTAGCATAAGATACGAACATAAATTAAAAATTTTTACAAAAGTTATAATGGAGTGCTACATATATATATATATATATTACTATATATATTACTATAATATATATATATATATATATAATATATATATATATTATATTATATATATATATATAATATTATATATCTATATATTATATATATTATATATAATATAATATATGTTATATATTATATATATATATATAATATATATATATACTATATATTATATATATAATATATATATATATATATATCATTATATATATATATATATATATATATAATATAATAATATATATAAATATATATATATTCATATATATATAATATAATATATATTTTTTATATATATATATATTATATATATATATATATTTTATTTTATATATATATGGTTTTTATATATATATATATTTAATATATATATATTTATATATATAATATATATATATATATATATAATATATATTTATAATTTATATATATATATATATATATACATATAATTATATATATTATATATATATATATATTATATATATTTTTATATTATATATATATATATATAATATTTTTTTTTTATAAATTTATAGATATTTTTATTATAATATATATTATATTATATTATACTATTATTATATTAATAATATATTATTATAGATATATATTATATATATTTATATTTTTATATATATTTTATTACATATATTTATTATATATATATATATATATATATATATATTTTTATATTACTTTTATATATATATATAATATTTTATATATATATATATATATAATAATTTTTTATATATATATATATATATATATATATATTATATTTATATATATATATATATATATATATATTATAATATATTCCATCCACCTCCCTTCCACAGATTGGGGGTGGCGTCGCGTCGACTTCCGAACAGAAAAGTAGTACAAAGAACAAAAAGCAAGTCGAAAAGAAACTCCTCTTTACGTCCCTTTTTTAACCCTTGTTGTTCGTCGCAGTGCAGAAAAATCCACCCTAGGTTTCACCAAAACTGCGACGGACCCTCACTAATGGTATTTCATCAATGTAGGGCGCAATCTCTGGGCCAGCAGCGCTTCTCACAAACCCCGCCATCTACTCCTGTTATGCCCTTTCTCGTATCTGCTCTATCCCATTTCTTTAGGCAATCCTTTACTGACTAAATTCACTTTTTCTTCGGTTCTCCCAGCCGTTCGATTACCAGCACACTCATCACTATGCACCGCTTAGCCCAACGCTATCGTCCATTCCTTTCCATATGACTTATATTTCTTGTTTTTCTCTCATTTTATTCTCGTTTAATTCTTCTTTTCATTCTTCATTTTATCAATTCTTCTACACCTAACACGGCCCCTAAAATTGCCCATCTGAACACATTGTACATAGATTTTATTATTGTGTTAGGTATAATAGTGTACATATCTCTTATCAGATCATAGTTTCACTAAACTACACATTAACACAGGTAACCAGTATACCATGCAAATCTAGCACTCGACTTAGTTCTCTACTCCACCAAGGAAATTTATTATTGCAACAGCCACCTTTACTTACATTTCACAACTTTCTACTATATTGACCATTAGTTCCCATTTTATCCACACTTTTTTTCTCACAGACACTTGTTCCAGTTGCTCACCATCTAACTAATTCACCCCTCGGACCCTTCGCTAACTACCATCTTACTCTTGTCTACTTACTTTCACCTCTTTTACCACACCCTGCCAAGCCCTATATCAATCCTCTCGAACTCTCTTCGGATTCATCACACAAAGTCAAAATCATTCCGCATATAATACGTAGGGCACCCTCCACTCTCTTCCATCCTTCATCATTCTAACATCTTCCCCTGCCACCCCCTACTCTAGTTCTTTCATAACCTCATCCATATACAAATTGAATAACCAAGGAACAAACACATCCCGCCTCACTCACCTATTAATATTAAACCAATCCATCTTCAAGTCCATTTATTCTTACACACCGTTCAACAATCGCCATACATACTTTTTGATTCCATTCAACAGCCTTACCATCAACACGCATATATCATTACAATCCCTAGATCACACCGAGCTGTTCCTAATTAAATCCTATGGGTACGCCTTGTTGCAAATCCATAAAACCTAAATACAATTTATTCTTCTTCTCTTTCATTTTCTCAATCATTTGTTTCAATGCAAAAATTTAATGCACACATCCTCTACCACTTCTAAATGCACCTTGTTCTTCACCAATCAGTACTTCAGTCACTCGACGTAATCTTTCGACCAAAATCCCATCATATTTCTTCCCAATAAACTCAATAAACTAATTCCCCTATAGCTCCTACAGTTCCCTTTTTCCCTAAAAGCTTTAATATAAGGATACTATTACTGATCTCCTCAATCCCTCGGAACTATACCCTCCATACGCTTTTGTTACAACAACTTCCAAATCCATTCAATCCCTATCTTGCCTCCATTCCTTATCATTTCACCAGTAATTCCATCTATGCCTGTAGATTTACCATTCTTCAACTTTCTCACTCTACTCATTACCTAATCCTTACTAATTACCTCATCTCCAAAATACTTATTTCTTCAAACCCACTCACATTCGTTATCACCTCTTCATTAATGCCGATGTTATGCAGATTTTCGAAGTGTTCCCTCCACACTCTCCTCACATCCATTTCATCAGTTACGAAAGGATCATCCCTATTTATTATTCTTTGCAGATTCCCCTTATTCTCATTCTTAACCTTTCGCGCTTCCTACCAAAAGAGCTTCCTATTACCTTGTAAGTATCCATTCATTCTCCTTCTAAACTGTTCATTAACCTCATTTTTTCTCCTAAATATGCAATTTTTAGACTTCCCTTTTCGATCTATATATAAATCCAAACGCCTTTCTTTTGAAACCTTATCATTGGCTTTTAAGTTATAATACATTCAACCACGCCTCTTTTTTTTACTTTTAACCGCTTCCATCACCTCTTCATTCCACCACTCACTGTTAACATTCATACTTCCTACTTCAGCACATCCACATACTTCTCTTGCACTACTAACAAACGCTTCCTTCATTTACGAACAGATTTGTTTAGTTTCATCTTGTTCACATTCAACTGACTTATTTGCAAGCGCTCTTAAATACTTTTCCTTATTACCTTATTCACTTAACTTCTCACTCTTAATTCTTCCCATTTCTTCCTTATCACCTTCCACCTCCATCCAACTTAATTTTACATAAAACAACATAATGATCCTATAATCCCATCCCTTATCCCCTCACTGATTTAACATCTATCACATACTTCAACATCTCATTCTTCACCAACACAAAATCAGTCATACTTTTCACTTCGATACCATCTATACCTACACCAACTCTAGTATACTTATGAATACTCTTGTGTTTGAAGAAAGTATTACTTACACACATACCTCTCTCCTCACAGAAATCAATTACCTTCATACCATTCTCAATTTCTCTCGTCACCCTAAAGCCACCTGTTATACCATCCCTTTTTTGATCACATATCCAACCACTTAGGTCGCCCAACACATTCAATCTGAAGCTCCTATTTACCCCATCCGCTCTCCTCAACATCACCCTCAGATGGACCATATATCACAACCTTTGAGTCTGTGGTGGATGGGGTTAGAGAGGGTAATGTACCATAAGTATTGGGGTGTTTCAGTTTTGGAAAAGAATTGTGTGCCTATCATGTCCAGGTGTGTGTCTATGGGTAGTATTTTGGTTTCTTCGAGTAGGTGTTGTTGTGATTTAATTGATGTGCATGCTATTGTGATTCTTAGTGCTTTGTTTTGTGTCGTTTGAATTTTTTTTATGTTGTTTTTACGCAGGGTTGTGGAGTCGGAGTCGGAGTCGGAGTCGCGGAGTCGGGGAGTCGGTAATTTTGAAGAGGGTGGAGTCGGAGTCGGAGTCGGAGTCGGTAATTTTCAAGAGGGTGGAGTCGGAGTCGGAGTCGGAGTCGGTAATTTTCAAGAGGGAGTCGGAGTCGGAGTCGGAGTCGGAGTCGGAGTCGGTAACTTTCAAGATAGAGTTGGAGTCGGAAAATTTTGAACTGACAAAGTTATGAATTGTGACTCTGTGAGTAACTTCAATCAATTCATACAAGTTCACTGACTTGCGACTTCCACATCACAAAATGCTATTGCAAACTTCAAAGGTTTTTTAACCTGCCCTATGTTTCAATTTTGATTATATTCTAATAAATTCACCTTCAACCTTATACCATCCATATTTAAGATGCTGAAGAAATAAAAGACTCCATGGTACAAAAAAAATTCCTCTCATTGACAATGATATTCTACTAGCTACTGTTTTATATTGATCCTATCTACAGGTTAACCTTAACTGAAGATCATACAACAAAAAGCTAATCTACACTTTGGCAACGTGGCCATTTTGTTTAAAGGGTTGCAGGGAAGTTCACAGAAGAAAAGGATACATTCCTGAAATATTGTAGTGATGAAGCTACAACTATCCCTATTACTACCTTCTCAAGTCATTTTTCAGAAAGCTCAGAAAATGAGTATGAAAAGATTCTAGATATTGAAGAGCTTAGTCGAAAGCGTCAACGGGTTCAAGAAAAAGGTCAAGGTCCTTCCTCATCCTTGTACACAATATATCATAACTTTAAACAAAATTTATTTACTGCACTGAAAGAAGTTGAAAGAATTGATATAACTTCAAAGCTTAAATTAGAAGAGGCCATCGAAAAGTGTCCAGACTTTGTACAAGAAGCTGCAATTGCTCTTACTGCTCTACCTCCAAAGCAAGTTAGCGTTGAACGGCTTTTTCTGCCCTTCGCATTATAAAATCAGAGCTCAGAGGGAAAATAAAGGAAGACCTGGCAGATGATTTATTTCAAAAGGTACGTGCACAAGTATGAATTATATATATATATATATATATATATATATATATATTTATTATATATATATTTTTAATATATATTTAAAATTTTTTTTGTAAGAGAAATATATATATATATATAATATATTTTTTTATTTTTTTTTTTTTATATATAATAAGGCCGTAGACGAGTTCATTCCCCCGAAATTATTTGTTATCAAAATTTTTGGATGGCATTAAGTCTCTTAATAATATTTTCAAAATAATAATTAAAAATATGTTTAATCAAGCAAATTAAGAGTATTATTTTATTAATAGAATGAGGAAACATTTGGAGTTGGTGAAGATTTCTTAGTTTTAAAGTTTCTGTTGTTCCAATATATATATATATATATATATTATATATATATTATATATATATAAAAAAATTTTTATTTTTATATATATAATATATTATATATATATATATATATATATATATATATTTATATTATATATATATATTATTATTAATTATTATTATTATTATTATTTTTTTATTTTACAAGCACTTATTCCCGCAAAAGCGGGGTAGTGGTACGTGCAGTTCCCTAATTCATATTTTCCTTCATCTCGCCCTCACCCCACCTCCTTTCCAATTCCTTTCTATTCTCGCCAACACCCCTACTTCGTTTCCCACCCTCATCCCTCTCTCACTCATTTCCTTTATTCCATCCTTCCACCTCCTTCTTGGTCTCCCCCTTCCGCCTCTTTTCCTCCATTCTCTCCAGATGCCCAAACCATCTTAACATTCCCTACTCCGCTCTTCTCACCAAACCATCTTCCCAATCACATTCTCTCCTTATTCCCTATTCCTAATCCTCTCTCTACTTACCTAACCCCACAAACGCTCTCCACCCCTTTCATCTCAAACACTTCCAACTTTTTCTTGGACCTAGCATTCAACCCCATGTTTCACACCCATAGTACCGGCTGGAAACACAAATTTTTCCATACTTATCTTGGTTTTATGTGAATTCCCATCTATTCTCCACTCTGCTCGTCATTCCTTTCTCCTACTCTATGATCTATCTCTTCACTCCTCCTTCCTTCCCAAATTCCATCCTAAATATATCGAAACCCTTTACCTTCTTCCAGTACTACCTCCCTTATCTCTCATCCCTCAATCTGTTTCCTCCTCCTCAAAACCTTCAAACACTTAACTCTTACCTGGATTTATCTTACGACCCTTTTGTCCACCACTCTCTCAAACTCCTTACCAAATACTACAACCCTTCTGAATCCTTCGCCACCAAGGTAGTATCATCCGCAAATAGTATCATGTTCACTTCCCATCTATCACCCCTTTCCATCAATTCCACCCCTCTCCCCCCCCTCATCATTCCTCTGCAGACATTCTCCATAAATAAATTGAAAAAGCCACGGCGACATTACAAACAATCCTTGTCTCAACCCTCTCTCCACTCCAAACAATCTCACTCCTCCCCCTCCTAAATACTCTCACACACACATTCTGCTATTCCTATAAAAGGCCCTAATACCTTTACCCAATTTATTTACCCCCTACTCCATGTTCCTCCAGCACACTCCATAATTCAACGCCCTCTTCACTCTAATCAATGCTTTCTCCAGAATCTAAAACACCCATACACCTCCCTTTTCCTTTCTAAACTTTCTCCACCAAGCATCTTCCATTGTGAATAACTTGATCCACACATCCGCCTCCCATCCTAAATCCTCCTTGTTCCTCCCCCAATTCTCTCTTCCGTTAAATCTCTCACCCTCTCATTTAGTATTCTCCCATACACTTTCCCTACTACAACTCAAAAGACAAATGACGTCTATAATTACCCACACTCCATCCTATCCCTTTCCCTTTATACAATACAGGGAACCAAACAACCATCCTCCCAATCCTATGGAACCTCTTCCTTCCTCCACCACATTAAATATTATAAACCTGTACAGCCATTTCCTCCACCCTCTGCTCCCATCTGTAACCTTCATACTCACTAACCATCTAGATCCTGTGGACTTTCCTTTTTTTCCTTTAGTTAACGCCCTAATAATTTCTTTTTCTTTTCCTTTGTATTTCCATATCTCCTTCCCGTCCCTCTTCACCCCCCCTATCCTCACTCTTGAGAGGTTTAATTATATATATATATAATATATATATATAATATATATATATATATATATATATATATATATATATATAATATATATATATATATCCACAATCTAGATCAGGGGCTTAAATGTAAGTTTTCTAAGTTTGCAGATGATATAAAAAGTGGCCACCTCAGTTACATTATTTGAAAATATAAAGTATTCAAATAAAAAAATTAAACTTTTAAGGTCGGCAGATAAGTGGCAAATGAATTTTAATAGCATAGAGTGAAGGTTCTTCATTTATGTAAACTCAATGTAATAAGAAATTAACTACGATATGAAATGGGGATTTGGCTGAAAATCTTGTGGACCAAAAAAAAAAGATTTAAAATGTGCAAGCGTAGGATGATATCTGGCTTTGAGGGTAAGAACTATGAGGAGATGCTGAAAGAGTTAGAAATGCATGTTTTTTTTAGAAAGGCGATTTCTCGTAATAGAGAGCATGATACAAGTCTATAAAATATTTACATGCATTGATAATAGTGAGACCAAATAAATTCTTTATAGTAGAGGTAGACCACGGACAGGAAACTAGGGAACACAATAAGATAAGAAAATTAGAAAGACGTGTAACCTTGATGTAAGACACTCATTCTGTAACAGTGTTGTAAATTTTGGAATGGTTTCCCGCAGGAGGTTTGTTGCTCGCTTGCAACATTAAAGAAAGAA
>JABUQX010064390.1:15000-22500 GCA_015478945.1 Trachelipus rathkii | reverse complement strand
GTCAGTTGTGATTATTTCTATTGTTGGGCCGCAGTTGTGTTTTATTTTTTTGAGAGCTTTGATGATTTTCCTGTTTTTATGGTGTGTTGGTTTATATATATATATTATATATATTATATATATATATATATATATATATATATATATATATATATATATATATATATATATATATATATAAATATTTATATTTAACAAATTTATATATATATATATATATATATATATATATATAAATAAAGGTCTTGAAAAATTCTTTAAGTGAAGTGTCCCACTAAATAAGAGATTTAAATCCAGATTTAGTAATCTTCAAGTTCGCTGCAGCGAGATTTACATACTAAATTTCTATCTTTAGACTTCCCTGCAAGGAATCTAGGATGAACACGTGATAGATGGAAAAAAATATTAATACATTAAAATTAACACCCTATTAATTAATACGTTTAATTGTACACAAATTATTCCGTGTTATAATTTTACAAAAGGGTACTTAACCTATGAGGAGCAATTAGGGTTGAAAGACGCACCGGGGGTCGTGCAAAGCGGAGCGGAGCGGTGCGGTGCGGTGCGGTGCGATTCGGTGTTGGGATAACCCTTATAGCAACCAAAATTTGGGTCGCCAAAGCTTCTCAGAAAAAATTAACACTATTTTTTCTTATTTTGAATTTTAAAACTTTCTCGGGTTTATTACTATTATTATTATTATTATTATTATTATTATTATTATTATTATTATTATTATTATTATTATTATTATTATTATTATTATTATTATTATTATTATTATTATTATTATTATTATTAAATTGCTTGTCAATCAGTAGCTGTATAGATGTAAGAGCTGTATTAATATCACACAGATGGTGTTTGGAATTCTCCAGTTGGGGACGATGTCTGTATTTCTGTCGGACATGCTAGTGTCTGGCTTCACTACTGCAGCGGCGGTTCACGTCCTCACGTCCCAAGTGAAGGACCTTCTCGGTTTGACCATCAAGGGAGCGAGTGGGCCATTAAAAATCATTAGGGTAGGTATATTTCTAATTTGCAAACCCTTCTTTTACCATGAGTTTTTTTAATTACAGTTTCAACACCTCAAGAGTTGCTTTTGCATCTTTTTCGATGAGAGGAACTTCCTCTAGTTTCACCTCAGGTATCTAACCAGTGAATCTCACCAGACAAGTTCGATTTGTTATAACATGTGCATTGTTATCATGTTATATGTTGTATAATATGAATTTCAGCATCCATAAAAGCATTATCATCAATACCGCTATGAATAATAATAATAATAATAATAATAATAATAATAATAATAATAATAATAATAATAATAATAATAATAATAATAATAATAATAATAATAATAATAATAATAATAATAATAATAATAATAATAATAATAATATGCCCCATTCACAGAAATAATTAAAGCTACTACGCCACGCACACCATTAATAATAATTGATTAATTAAATAATTAAAAAAACGTGATTTTAATGATAATATTAGTTGTAGGTCACATTATATTATATTTAAGAACGATGAGTCCCGAAAGCCGTAGAAGTGCTCTTATTAAGCTTCCCAAACTTAACGTCCACAAAGGGCCGCGAGACAAGGCTGGTCAAGTCTAAGGCAAAATCATGAATTCCGTTAGAATCTACATTAACTATCTAATCGAAAGCATGCTTCACCCAAACCTATCAGTAGGTTTACAGCCACCATACTCCATGATAGAGTGATATCACCTCTCATTGGGGGCATCCCTACATGGCTATAACAGCGACACCTTCTCTTTCCCAGGTTAGAATTAATTCGTCTCGGCATCAAGCAATTTCCTATTATAGGGAATGGAAGTCCCGAACAGAGTATGATGGACGAAATCCACATAAGGCAGATAATGAGGTAGAGTCTTTAAACAAATGGAAATTGAGGAAATCAGAATTTCACAAGACAACTGCAAGGAAGAAAGCATCCCAAGACCCAAAGTGAAAGGGTGAAAACCCTTCATGACCCCCCCCCCCCCATGTTCGAAGTCCCTCATAGCAATGTACGGGAGTAAAACCCCATGACAGTTAAGAACCACTCATTAAGTGACCTACCTCAGTGGGCAGCTAAAACTCTCCGCACCCTAGTCCCTTTTTAAAGCCCATCTACAGTGGTTAAATGATCCTCTTTTTTAAATCCTGAACCATCCAACTCAACCGCAGTGCACATCCACCCAAATTTTTTTAGGGTATCAGTACTCCTCCATGATGGGCATTCCTTTATTCATTGCTATAGTAATGACCATTTTCATTCCTTCCACTCATCGATCCCAGAAGTGATTAGTCTCAATTTCAGTTATTGCTTTAATACAAGAGAACACAAGCCCCAATACAAATGAAGGGAACCGAAGCCGAACCATACAAGACATTCGAGAGGCAATAGTTAGCTCCTCAAGGTGCAAAGTGGCACAACATTCTGCAACACAAAATGTGGGGGGCAAGGACTTTTGACAATTTAGAATTCCTCGCCATGTGAACAAAGATACCTGAGAGAGATTTCACATCCTTTGCAGCACCCAGCCCTGGGTCTTTTGAAAAGTCCTACTCTGAATTGTGAAATGAGTCTGTGCTTCAAAGTCGGAGTTACCTAACCTGTTGAGGCAGTTGACATACACCGCATTCCACATTGGGAAGGTAATACCACCTGCATGGGGGTCTCCAAAATTGGCCATACAGCTACCACATTAGGATAGGTACATTTTAATTTCAAAAGCTTTCTTTCAATCTAATTTATTTAATTGCAGTTTCACAACTCAAAAGCTTTCGCATCTTCTTTGAGGAAATGAGTTTCCTATACAGTGTTTCACTACAGGTATTGAGCCAGCGAATCTTTTCATACAAGTTCGATTCGTCATTACATATTGATTTCTCCAACTTCAGATATTGCAATAATTAAGAAAGACAAGCTCTTCAATACAAATGCATGGGGCTCAATTCAAAGTTCTCAAGACCAGGGTTGTGGAGTCGGAGTCGGAGTCGGAGTCGGAGTCGCGGAGTCGGGGAGTCGGTAGTTTTGAAGAGAGTGGAGTCGGAGTCGGAGTCGGCAATTTTGAAAAGGGTGGAGTCGGATTCGGAGTCGGAGTCGGTAATTTTGAAGAGGGTGGAGTCGGAGTCGGAGTCGGAGTCAAAGTCGGTAATTTTCAATAGGGTGGAGTAGGAGTCGGTAATTTTCAAAAGAGTTGAGTCGGAGTCGGAGTCGGAGTCGGTAATTTTCATGAGGTCGGAGTCGGAGTCGGAGTTGGAGTCGGTAATTTTGAAGAGGGTGGAGTCGGAGTCGGAGTCGGAGTCGGAAAATTTTTGAACCGACTCCACAACCCTGCTCAAGACAAATGCCATGGTCGAAAGGTTTTTCGAAGCATAAAGCGATAGACGAGAGTTATTTCTGATAGAGTTGAGGCGTACGATTACTCAAGATAGAATGAGGAGGGGAAATCCCTTCCTGCATACCTAAAACCGTTCACCAGGTGGCAGAGCGATGTTGGGAGCTTTCACCCCTCTTTACAGCTCCTACCGCTGGATCTCGTTAAAAAAAATTCAAGTTATTCCACCATTTCTTCAATCAGATTGTAAACCCGTGGTATTATATAGTCCCCGCTGAACGATCTATCTTTGATACGAGAAAACTAAACTAAACTGGAGGGAGACTGGTATCCAAAGGCAGCAAATTTGAGATTAAACTTCTTTTCGGCCAAGCATTCATTGTCGTTAACAAATCCATCTTAGATAAGTGGGACAGTGACTTTGTTACTTCCAATAAACTATATTGCTTCCAGACAGTTACAGACCTACTTGCCTAAATCCGTGCAGTCTCTGAATTTGAGTAAGCCCTTTTCACGAGTCAAGACGGACGACGTTCCAAGTCCTGGTGTTGGCAAACGCCGGTACCGAATGCCAGCGTAGTAGGAATATATATTTTTTTATTTACCTTGATTGCACATTATTATTATTATTATTATTATTATTATTATTATTATTATTATTATTATTATTATTATTATTATTATTATTATTATTATTATTATTATTATTATTATTATTATTATTATTATTATTATTATTATTATTATTATTATTATTATTATTATTATTAGTAGTAGTAGTAGTAGTAGTAGTAGTAGTAGTAGTAGTAGTAGTCTTAAACCACAGCGTGGTAATAAACCCTTTGGTCTTTTAATTCAGTTTCTATTTAATTTCTTGAATTATTACAAACATATAAGTTTTTTTTAATTTATTTAACTGTTGATTTGTTATTTTGCGCCTCATTCAGGTTTACATCCAAATATTCACGTCTCTCCATTTGGTGAACGTTCTCACTATTGTCATCTCTGTCGTCGCCATTACCGTTCTCTTCATCAACAATGAAGTCTTAAAAGTAAGTTCCAAAATTTTCTCTAAAACCCAACAATATATATATATATATATATATATATATATATATATATATATTATAATTATATATATATATATATAATATAATATATATATTATTATATATATATATATATATATATATATATATATATATATATATATATATATATATAATATATATATATATATATATATATATATATATATATTCGTACGGTCGTACCTAGCCCATCGTAGCAAAATACTCAAAAGTACCAATACCGATTGAACTTATCGTCGTAGTGATAGGAACAGCGGCCTCTTATTTTGCTAATTTAACGGAGACATACGAAGTTAATATCGTTGGAGATATTCCGGTAGGGTAAGTTTATTATTATTATTATTATTTATTATTATTATTAATATTCCGGTAGGGTAAGTTTATTATTATTATTATTATTATTATTATTATTATTATTATTATTATTATTATTATTATTATTATTATTATTATTATTATTATTATTATTATTATTATTATTATTATTATTATTATTATTATTATTATTATTATTATTATTTTTATTATTATTATTACTGACTCTAAGAAATCACTTGTACAGGATTTAAAGGGTAATAGTAAAATTAGAGTAAATATATTTTTCATGAAACTGTCAACTCTCTATGATCATTTTCTAGACTCCCTCCTCCAGCAGTACCTCCATTGGAATTGATGGGTCGTGTACTTGTTGATTCATTTGTGATCGCCATTGTAAGCTACACTATCACCTTTTCATTGGCTAAAATTTTCGCAACCAAGCATAGTTATTCTGTCGATGCCACACAAGAACTTTATGCCTCTGTAAGTTTGTTTCTAAGTTTCGCTTATCTCCTAAGTACAGTAATTTGAAAGATAATGAATGAACTGTAAAGATTTGTGCTTTATTATAATTATAAAATGTTGTTCTTGTAGGGAATAGGAAATCTAGTAAGTTCCTTTTTTTCGTGCGCTCCTACATCTTCGTCGCTTTCTCGTACATTGGTTCAAGATACTGTTGGAGGCGTAACTCAAATGGCCTCATTAGTCGTTTGTGTTCTGATTGTTCTTGTCTTACTCTTTATTGGTCCAGTCTTTAAGACACTACCGAAGGTAAACTCGATATAATTGAATTAAATACACATTGGTAAGGTAATATTTCTTATATAGTTTACCTTAAATCACCCAGACTTATCAAATCTGAGTAAAACTTGATGAACCGAATGAATAATATCTTACGGATTCAATAAACATAATATATATATTCTTTCAGGCTGTTTTGGCTTCAATTATCGTCGTAGCATTAAAAGGAATGTTTATGCAGTTTCGTGAAATGACTGCCATGTGGAAAGTTTCAAGAATAGAAGCGGTCACCTGGTTAATAACTTTCTTCAGCACAGTTATAATCGATATTGACTATGGTCTACTTGTAGGAGTAATCTTTTCCCTCTTTGTTCTTTTAACGAGGAATCAAAGGCCGACATGTTATTCCTTAGGTCGATTGCCAAATACGGACATATATCTTGATACGAAAACATACCCACAGGTAATTAATTAATTTATATAGAAAGTAGAATTAGACATATGAGCAATTTTGTTAGCTTTTTAAAATAGTCATCGTGAAACAACTTTAAACCGAAATCATTTTAAACGTTCATCCATCTTTTCCAAGTTATTAGTAATTAAATACTAAAAAATACAGATTATATATTCATGGGTTAGTTGAAATTAAAGAACTCTGCCAGGATTCATAAAATTGTACTTTATTATTACTTGATTCGTACTTGATAGTACTTAAAAGTACTTGGTAGTACTCGATTCGTAAAATAGTACTTTAAAAACTTTTTTTTCTCTCTCTCCTTTGTTTTTAGGTTAAAGAAATCCCTGGAACAATACTAATTTCGATTGCCTTATATTAATGGGAAATTTTTTGTAATTTTAATAAAACTTTAATTAAATGGACTAATGATATGATTAAGAATTCACAAGCATAACAAACATTTGTCTGTGGGCTGTAACTTATATTTTACATATCCCTAAAATTTATAAACTCGGAAAATGTTCATTTATTAATAATGTGTTAACCCGTCATGACTAAAATTCAAAAGAAAACTGAGTTTATATGACCATTTTCTTATTATTTTCATGGGCAACTAGCTCTTTTATGTTACAGAATTATTTATTATTATTATTATTATTATTATTATTATTATTATTATTATTATTATTATTATTATTATTATTATTATTATTATTATTATTATTATTATTAGTGTAATTTTTTCCTTGCAGAAAATATTTATGCATGCAATTAAAAATGGTAGCTACTCATTCGACGAATATGATGAATCTAAGGTATATATATATATATATATATATATATAATAATATATAAATATATATATATATATATATATCAATTTATATAATATATATAATAATAATTATATATATACTATATATTATTACATATATAATATATATTATAATATATATAGTATCATATATATATATAATAAGAAATGGCTAAAATTACGTAGTAAAGTCAATAAACAATTATTATTCTATATTATTATTATTATTATTATTATTATATTATATATTTATTATATTATTAGTATATTAATTATTATTATTATTTATTATTACTTATATTATTATTATTTATATTATTATTATATTATTATTATTAAACGAATAAAAAGAAATAAAAAAACAAAAGAAAAATAATAAGCATATAAAACAAATATTAAATTCCTTAATAAAAAAGGTTTCTTTTAAATTTCATACCAAGCAAAGAAATAAAAGGAAAATTGTTATTGTTTGAAGTTTCAAGGCAAGATTCAATTTTTGGCTCAGGCTGAGCCCCATTTTCACTCCCCCCCCTAAAAAGGACATAAAATTCGGAATGTTTCAGCCGGATTTTGTCGCGATAAACACCCAAACTGTAAGCTTTTTTTGCCCCTAAAAACGTGTTTCGGGTGTTTTTCTCTGATGAGTCATTCTTTCAGAATTTTCAATTTTTCAAAATCCATGTTTTTACATTTTTCATATCAACTTCCAGAATTT
>JABUQX010064390.1:0-10000 GCA_015478945.1 Trachelipus rathkii | reverse complement strand
CGGTGACCGAGTTATATAAACAGTCGTATAAGACAACATATATTGTGTCCCTATATCATGTTTCAAGGCTCGTAGAGTATTTCGAATTATGATGAGTAAAGGGGTTATTTTCACCCGCGTATATGGGTGTCTAGGACCCCCCAATTAGGGGGGTCGTATCGACTGAAAAAAAGAGCACAGAGTGCAAAACAAAGTCGAAGGAAGAAGAAAGAAGGATGAAAGATGAATAAGGAGGAAAAGAATAAAGAAGGAATCAGACTCAGAGGAGCAGGAGATGACAGGATGCACCGTTGCTGGCTCCGGTGTGGTGCCGAGTATTAAATATTAAGTGTAATGGATACAATGGTTGTGTCCCTTATATTATCTGGGTCTGGTAGAATTTCGAATAATAATGGTTCAGAACCATCAAGAAATAAAAAATAAATTAAATAAACTAGAATAAATGAAATAAGAATCTTCTCATATTCTTTTTTAGTGTTTATATAACTTACAAATTTAACGTTGTGTTTCACATACCCTAGAGAGCAGTAAGAAACACTAAATCAAACCACCATCCAACCAGTCATCCAACCTCCCTCCTGACCATCTGCGATCTATTGATCTATTGTTTCATGTCACATTTTAGTATCATTTTGGAAATAAAACATAAACATAAAATCAAGTTCTTTAACAAAAATTTATCGCAATCTTGTTGTTGACGTAACAAAGGTTCCACATTAATAAAGCTTACTTAGCATTATATGTGAACCATGAATATAACCCACAACGACAAACATAGCACATCTTAAACAGAATAAAAGTTAACGTTAACAAAGTTTCACCACTTGAAAACAACCAGTAAAGTAACTACATAACATCCAAAAACGTAATAGTCCGTATCCTTCAATTCTCACACTTTGTCAAGCACTGTCTCTACATAACAATGTCATTTACTCGATTACAATGGTTAATATTTAACAAAAATTTACCATAACCTTGCCTTATTAGCTCATCACTCAGACCGAGCGAAAGTATGGTGCTAACCGTAACAAAGTTTTCTTCATGATTAAATAAATCAACATACATTACCAGATACTAAGATACTATAATATACCAACGACCAAACCGGATACATCCTTAAGTAAGATTAAACTTGCAACATTTTAAACAAAGGTCCAAACTTATCACAGTTAAAAAGTAAACTAACAGAGACTCACAAAACACTCATGTCATCCATTCTATACTTTATCAAACATATCTCCATCCCAACAATGTTAATTTTAAAAAAATTTAAATAACCGCCTACCTAACCAGCATAATACCTTAATGTAAAGCACAACAAACAAAAGTAAGAGTGATTACTCTCTGTAACTAAACTATGAACATTACCATACTTAACACAATACCACACACAACACACACACACCACACACCACACACACACCACACCACACACACACAACACAAACACCAGACGAATAAACAGGTCATCATTCTATCAATTAGTCAATAAATCGAACATGAAGGCGAAGTAAAACAAGTTATCGTTATTTTATAACAATAATTTTCATTGAAAAAGCTTATATAAAATACATAAAAACAGATAAATACATAAAAAATATAAGTATTTATAAATATATAATATTTCTGATCAGCGAACATAGGATTCAAGTCGGTAAGCTCTATATATCTACTCTAAAATCAACATCCTTTGAAAGATGTAAGTAAAAAGCCTTCAAGCAACACTAAACCTTATTCTTTGGCGTATGACGATCTGCAACAGCACTATTTATTGCTCATGAACAAGAGAGGAAGTAATCTGTCCATAAACTGAATATGGTATCTTACGCACTCCTGTATCACTGAATTATACGGGAAATCATATGTTTCGCGTAAATAAGCCCAGATTACACCATGCTGCTCGCTATATGTATTAAGTCGCTCCAAGTAATGTCAACATCGTTAAGGTGCGTTGTTAATTCGTTTTTTTCTATTAAGCACAATGCTGTCAATATTTCAGATGTTCGAACTTAAACCTATACACGGTACGCATGAAGGTCACACAATCGATGGTTTCCAATAGGTTGCGCTACATCAATGTTTTTAATACCGTACATCATGAGAACTCACACCCGAGCTCTATTCTCATTATCACCTCTCACGACGCGTCACTGCTGATAATATTTCATCGACTCGCTTCCATCCATCGATAAAACGCCACACACCTATCTCTAGCGCATGCAGCTGCATACGATATATTCTGTATGAACCTCCCCAATTCAGCACAAACGATTATAACAGGTGTCTATTATTGTAAACCTTGACCAGGAATACAAGCAATGTATCGTATCCATCCGGTTGACGATTAAACATAAATGACACATCGTTAGGCATATAACGAAAGTCTGCGTGAACGATATCAACGAACATACGTGGAAGCGCGGAAGATGTCATTCGTTAGCCCAGACATGAAAAAATGTCTCTGACGCAAACTTCGTCAAGCGTAAACAACCCTTATAGTAATGAGATTCTTCCTTACAGACAATCAGAAGAAAGTACACAAGAATACAACCATACGCAAGACGAAACGAACCAATATCAGTATCAAAAGGTATTCTCATTCTCGGTAAGACAAAAAACAACAGAAGCAACAACAACAACCAACAACAACAACAAACAACAACAACAGTAACAAAACAACAGCAAACAACAACAAACAACAACAAACAACAACAAACAAACAACAACAAACACACAAAACAACAACAACACAACAACAACAACGAACAACAACAACAGACAACAACAACCAACACAACAAACAACAACCAACAACAAACAACAACAACCACAACAAACAACAACAACAACAAGCAACAACAACAACAACCAACAACAACAACACAACCAACAACAACAACAACAACAACAAACCCAACAACAACAACAACAACAACAACAAAATACAAAAATAAGTTCTTTATATACCAACCAAACGAATATATGCTAACGTCGCAAAATGTTCACATTAATAAAGCTAACATAGCATGACCAACTAAGAATATAATGACAATAAAAATCTAACCACACCTTACGCTAGAATTAACAACTAACAAGAACAAAGTTCCATACTTAACAGCAGTAAAGTACTACACAGCATACAAAACGTAACCATTCACACTTTCGAATTCATATACTTCTAACATATCACTGTTAATTTTACATTTAACAAACTGATTTACGTTAGCATTAGAGTATCAGTTTCGGCATAAACATTAGCACAAAAATGAGTTCTTATATACTAACCATCGAATATGTGCTAACATAAACAAGGTTTTCATAATAATAAAGCTAACATAGATCATATGAACTAAGAAAATAATGTAGCCCAACGACGATCTATCACCAACTTAAGCACGAATAAGGCTTAACATTAACAAACGCACACTTAAACACCTGTAAAGTAACTAACATTGCATACAAAACGTAACGTATTCACACTTTTTCCAAGCATATCCTAACATATTAACGTTAATTTTACATATGACATTAGTAATATTTAACAGATTTATGGTTATTTCTTGTCTAATTAGCATACAAACCAACGAATAATTGTAAAACATAACAAAGTTTGATCCAAACATAACACAAAATAACGTTCTTATATACTAACCATACGAATAGTATGCTCTTAACCAACAAAGCTATTAACCTAAACAAAAGTTAAATATATCAGAACCGCCAACTAAAGAATATAATGTACAAAAGGCAAACTTAACATACCACTCGTGTATGAATAATCAACTAACATCCTGAAAATTCCCTACTAATCCAAAGGTAATAGCTAAAGCTCATACAATACTCGTATGTTCCTACTTTTCCGCTTATCAAGCGAACAGGTAAGCGCCTCATCTAACAAATCCCTTAACAAAGTGACCAATCTATCAAACAGATCAATGTTAAATTACTCATTAACGCCATCTTCATCAAAGTGTCACTCGTTTGAGATATAACATCAATTGACCTATGAAAAAACATAGAATTAGAAAAATTCTAGGGCAAACCTAACAATACCCAACAAAAAACTAAACCTAGGCTCACGTTCTTACACATCATCGTCAGTTAATACAGTAATATCTTACAAAAAACTCATCACTTCTCTAACAAATCAGTTATTTCAAACGTACAAAATATCTTGAACAGAAAACATAACTTAACGCTTATCAAAGATTTTCCATTAAAATCAAGAGTACAGTACGAAGCCAATGCCACTTAGATATCTCAAGACGAGAGAAAACCAATGGCGGTTCGCACTTTCAATCACCATATACGCCTTTCAGGACTAAACTCTCTTGTCAATTTTGTCACAATCACACTCTTCAGTGCATTCCCCCCCTTTCAGAAAAATATCATTTCAAAACTGGTGGATTTGGCAACAGCGCATCATACAGAGGCGATTGATAGCACTGTAAGCACTGTAAGCATTACTTTGAGATCACCCGTGTAACCGCTTACACCCAATTCGGGGTACCCTGAAGGGAGTGTAAGCGGTAAGGGGCACAGCCCAAAGGCTGTGCCCTTACCGCTTATACACCCCCTTCAGGTACCCAGATGTCTTCGCTGATTCTCTCTGCGGTGAGTTCAAGTAGTGCTACAGTGCTTACAGTGCTATCAAATCGCCTCTTTATGGATGCGCTGTTTCCAAATCTACCAGTTTTGAATGATATTTTTCTGAGAAATATATCCCCTTAAAATAATAAGGATAAAAATATTTCAGGTTACCCTCCTGAAAGCGTAGTGTTGTTAGAGAAATGATGCGTTTTTGTAAGATATTACTGTTATTAACTGACCGATATGTGTCAGAACTGAGCCTAGGATTAAGTATCTGTTCGTGTAATGTTAGGTTTACCCTAGAATTTTCTAATGTCTAGTTTAGAAATAGGTCAATTGATGTTATAGTCAAAACGAGTGACACTTTGATGAGATGGTTTTAATTCATAGTTCCAGATGTTGGTATCTCTGTTAATGGTCACTTTGTTAAGGAATTTTTAGATGAGGCGGCTTTACCTGTCGCTGATATGCGAGAAACAGTTGAAACATATCAAGTATTGTATGACCTATTAGCTACTTTACCTTTGATAAGTAGGAATTTCAGTATGTAGTGATTATTCATACGCAGGTAGTTAAGTTTGCCTTTTACATTATATTCTAGTTGCGTTTATCGATATGTTAGCTTTATGACGCTAAGCTGTTGGTTAAGCATATATTCGATGGTGAGTATATAAAAAACTTATTTATGTTTTATTTGGATAAAACTTTGTTATGTTACAGTTATTCGTTGTATGATAATTGGACAGATTATGATAAATCCTTTGTAAATATTACTATGTCAATGAAAAAATATGATATGTTAGAGAATATGCTTGACAAAGCTTAAAAAATAGGTAGCGTTTTTTTTTGTATGCAATGTTAGTCACTTTACTGGTGCTTAAGTGTGCGTTTGTTATGTTAACCCTTTATTCGTGCTTAAGTTTGATAGAATCGTCGTTGTACATTATTTTTTAGTTCAGTGGATGCTATGTTAGCTTTATTAATATGAAAACCTTGTTATGTTAGCACATATTCGGTGGTTAGTATATAAAAAAACTCATTTTGTGCTATGTTTATTCCGAAATGATACTCTAAATGTACGTAAAATCAGTTGTTATGAAAATAACATTATATGTTAGAGTATGATTGAAAAAGTGTGATAGTTACGTTTTTTTGTATGCTATGTTCTAGGTACTTTACAGCTGTTAAGTATGGAACTTTGGTTAATGTTAGCAGTTTATTCTGCGTAAGGTGTGTTAGATTTGTTATTGTACATTTAGTATTCTAGTTCTGGTAATGCTATGTAGCTTTATTAATGTGAAAACAATGTTACGTTAGCATATATTCTTGTGTGTGTGTGTGCTTATTTGTACAGTTTATTGTTGTTGTTTGTTGTTGTTGTTGTCTGTTGTTGTTGTTGTTGTTGATTGTGTTGTTGTTGTGTTGTTTTGTGTTGTTGTTGTTCTAACGAGAATAATATACCCTTCTTGAACTATATCGTTCGTTCGTGCGTTGATTCTTGTTACTTTCTTGCTGATGTTTGAAAGAAAGAATGCTGCATTACCTTATAAGGTGTTTACGCTTTGACTATTTGCCTTCAGTAGACATTTTTTGCCTGTACTGGTACGATGACATCTCCCCGATCCTCATCGTCTGTGGTTGATATCTTCACGCAGAACTTCTTATTCCTAACGATAGTGTGGATTATATTAATCGTCAAACCGCGATGGATACCGATGACATTCTATTATTCTGCCAAAGGTTCAACTATAGACCTTTATTCGTTTGTGCTGATGGTTTCATCAAGATTATCGATATCGCAGCTGCATGGCTAGAGGAATAAGTGTGTGTATCCGATGATCGACCGAGTTCGTTAAATATCTATCAGAGTACCTGTGAAGTATAATAGAATAGGACGTGAGTGTCTCATTCATGGACGTATTAAAACCATTAGATAGTACGCAAACTATTGGAAAACCCATCGAGTTGTGTGACCTTCATGACGTACGTGTATAGGTTTCACAGTTCGAACATCTGAAAAATTACAAGCATTTTGCTTAAAATAAAAAAAAACGAATTAACACCGCACCTTAACGATGTTGACATACTGAGGACTTAATACATATAGCACATGGTGAATCTGGGGATATTTACGCCGAACATATGGTTTCCCGTAAGTCAGCTATACAGTGAGATGCGTTAAGTAAACTATCAGTTTGACAAGTTTTTACTTCTCTCTTGTATGAGAAAATGAGTGCGTTGAATCGTCATACGCCAAAAAATGGTTTAGTGCCGCAGCCTTTATATTTACATCCTTTCAAAGGATGTGTAATCTCTGGAGAGATATATAGAGCTTACCACTTGAATCCTAGTTCGCTGATCAGATGAATAATATATTTAAATAAACTTATATTTTTATGTATTATCTGTTTTATGTATTTATATAACGCTTTCAATTTGAAAAAATATATTGTTATAAAAATACAGAACTTGTTTTACTTCCTCGTATGTTCGATTTATTGACTACAATGATGACGTTTGTTCGTTTTTTTCGTCTGTTGTTTGTTTTGTTTGTTGTTTTTGTTGTGTGTGTGTGTGCTTGTGGGTGTGTGTGTTAAGTAGGTAATGTTCATAGTTTAGCTTTACAGAGAGTAAACTTTATTTGTTGTGCTTTATCCCATAGGTATTATCCTGGTTAGTACGGTTATGTTTAAATTTTTGTAAATATTACTATGTTGGAGATATGTTTGATAAAGTATGAATGAATCATGTTTTTGTGAGTCTTGTATAGTTACTTTTACTGTTGATAAGTTTGGACCTTTGTTAATGTTTAGCAGTTTATTCTTAGATGTATCAGTTTTGTCGTTGTATATATATTCTGTAAGTTCTGTAATATTATTGACTTTATTAATATAAAACTTGTTACGTTAGCATACTTTCGCTGTTCTGTATGATAATTACACAAGGTGTATGGTAAATTTTGTTAAATATTACCATGTAATTTAAAAATTAACATTGTATGTTAGAGACATATGCTTGACAAAGTGTGAAAGTTACGTTTTGGATGTTATGTTAGTTACTTTTTACTGTTGTTAAGTGTGAAACTTTGTTTAAGTTAAATTTATTCTTGTTTAGGATGTGCTAAGTTTGTCGTTGTGGTTTATATCATAGTTCAGATATTGCTAAGTAAGCTTAATTAATGTGCAAAACTTTGTTACGATCCACATATATTGTTTCTGTGATGTTTTGTATAAAGAACTTATTTTATGTTATGTTCTATCCAAAAATGTTAGTTAAAAAGTTGACCTTAATCAATAGATCATAGATCACAGATGGTCAGGAGGGAGTTGATGATGGTTGGATGCTGGTTGACTTAGTATTATGCTTTAGGGTATGCTAAACCGTAAACTTTGTAAGTTATAATATAAAAAGAATAAGGAATTTTATTTATTATTTATAATTACTTTACAACAGTTCGTAAAACAATATAATTTTCCTTTCAATTGCAATATCTTCGAAACTCTACAAATTAAACTTTTCTCTATCTACATGTATTCATGACTACACTAATACTTTAATAACCCGGCACCACACCGGAGCCAGCACCGGGGCAGCTGTCAACTCCTGCTCCTCTGAGTCTGATTCCTTCTTCATTCTTTCCCTCCTTGATTCAGCTTTCATCCTTCTTTCTTCCTACTTCCTTTGTTGTTTGCACTCTGTGCTCTTTTTTCAGTCGAGACCCCCCCTAAGGGGGGTCCTAGACCCCTATACGGACCTATAACCATCATATTCGAACTCTACGACCTTTGAAAACATATATTAGGACACCAATATTGTATGTTATACGACATTGTTTATTGAACTCCGGCACGCATTGGCTCCAGCCACCGTGCCGACCAACTCCACAATTGCACATATCAAGTTATTTCTAGAAATTCAACTCTGAATCCTCTCACCAAATTTCGCCAATACCGATCAATTAATTTTTAATGGGTGGTCCCCCTTCGGGGACTCCTGGGACGTGAACATCGTCCATGACTAGGTAACCTCCCCCCATCTAACACCACTCAAAATTTTTTATCCCGATACGATAAACTCTAACTTATATAGAATATATCGGACCTGAAGGCGCGGATGCGGTGCGGTCCCGGGGCGTGTCGACGGCAGTGCAGTGCGGACTCGGAGTCGCTGAAGCAGGCGCAAAAGGGTTTAAAAACAACTCAGAAGTGATCCCTTCGGGATCACTTCTTCGATGTAATAATAATAATAAATAATGGGTATGCTGTATGTGTATAGTGCGCAGCGCCGGCGCTCTCGCGCGCGACCGTAATCTCGTTGCGACGAGATTACGTCATCAACGCTCGAACCTAACGCTATGTTAGGCCTAATATTGACGCTCAATTCACGCAACAAGGGCGGTAAGCGCCAATAATCACGTTCCACCCTCGGCGGCCGACACCCTCAGATATACATCCTACAGACTTGAATTTACACGGATTCGTGTCCTTATCCCATATATAGATTATATTCCAAGTTTCAGAACCTATAACTCTATTCCTTCATATCGAAAAGCCTGGTCTCGGTCCGGAGCTGCCATCACTACTTATATGTTAACTAACTATATATAATATATAATATATATATATATATATATATTAATATATATATATATTATAATATATATATAGTATATAATAATAATATCATATATAATATATATATATAATAATATCATATATATATATTTATATATATATATATATATATATATACTTATATACATAGATAATATAAACTTTAATTGCAGAAAATGTTATGAAGATTATGGATAAATAAAATGGAAGCCTAAAGACATTCCCAACTGGACCACTCTATTTCACTCTCTTCACGACGCTGTATCATTCTAAGCACAGCAATGGGATCATTTTAAAGCAACTTAATAACAATCCTGTAATTTTACAGTTAACAAGGCGCTACCTGGAGATTCAGAAGAGTCTTACCACCCACAGGAACCAACTTTCAGGAAACATAATAAATGCTGCAAAATAAAATTACTATTATTTTTAATTTCAGTTTATTTTCTTCTTTCTTTTTTTTATTTCATGAAGATCGATATTGTTATTCGAAGGAGGGTAACTGATGTATTACATCTAAGGTTCTATTCTATCTTATGTAGCGTAGTATGTTTAAGTGAAATCACTCTCTAGACTAGCTAGGTTACGGAAGACTAAAAGTTGTTTTTTTAGTGTAAAATAAAAAGTAAGTTTACTTTTCATTATTGCTTCTAATATATTGTTATATCGCTTGTGTCCTCATAACGTGCACGAGTGTGGTAAATGTAATGTAGTTAGATAATTTAGAACGATATACTATATAACTATATATATATTATAATATATTAGATATATATCATATAATATATATATATTGT
>JABUQX010064389.1:32500-36656 GCA_015478945.1 Trachelipus rathkii | reverse complement strand
AAAAAAAAAAAAAAAAAAAAAAGCGAGAGATATATCATATAGGAAAGATTTTTGTAAGAACATAATATAAAAAAAAATTACTTAAATTAATTAAATATATATATATATATACTATATATATATATATATATATATATATATACAGCATAAATATATATATATATATATATATACAGTGGCGGCTCGTCCATAGGCACTGCGGAACTGCAGCCCCCCAAAAAATTTCAGAACTAAGCCACAACTACTAAACAGTATTTGTTATTTCCTTGTAACTCTATGTATCTCTCTCTCTCTCTCTCTCTCTCTCTCTCTCTCTATATATATATATATATATATATATATATATATATATATATATATATATATATATATATATTATATATATATATATATATATAATATATATATATATAATATATATTTATTTTACGGTTATCACGCAACCGCTCACGGGCAAAGCCTTATTCAAGGAGGGGGGTGTTAAAATTCACAAAATCAACTAACGCAAATCACGCAGATGAGCACAGACGCCGGGCTTTAAAGTGAGGGGATTAAATTGAGTAGGAACACAGAAGATGGAAGAGAATTCCACAGAGCAGAGTGGCAGGAAAGAAGGAGGCGCCGCAGCGAACTAGTCTGGAGTTTCTGATATCAACACAAAACTCATGGGCCGACACAGCACCCCTTGTGCTACGCAGGTGCGTTCTTAGAAGTGGTGGCACGCGGGTTGAAAGTTCCCTCGATGCACTGCCGCTACGGTAACCTATAGAGAAGAAAGATAAAGCACCAACATCGCGCCGCAAAGATAGAAGGGTCAAAGTGAACTAGAAAGAAAACAGGAACAGTTTGAATAAGTCCTTTTCACTTTGACTCGACCCTATCCAAAGCCGGGTGAAACCTGAGCCCCCCATGATATGATGAGCAGTACTCCATCCAAAGGGCGGATGAGGCCCCTTGTATAACTGGAAGTAATTGTGGAAGAGGAAAAAAAAGGTCCTCTTCAGTCTAAAACAGAAACTCCCAGCTTCTTTGAGGCCGCCTTGCAACCGTTGTGATGTGAGAGTTTTCCAAGACATTTTTTTTGATTTATGTTAAGGCCAAAGGATGTTAATATTGTCGACAAGGAGAGACGAAGAGAAACGCGTCGGAAAGCGATAGGAAAGTTTAGAAGGGTGTCTTAGAGAGGGAGTTTGTAGAAGTTGAGTTTTTAAAAGAATTGAATTCACAAGGTTCGACGACCCCACCCTAAATTCTATCCAGATCAAGCGAAGAATAGAATCGAAAAATATTAAGAACGAGAGGCAAATTCTAGAAGTAAAAGAAAGGAGCAGAATTGAAATGAGTTTAAGAATGAAGGGTCGAAGTCATCGCATATGAGTGAATAGAGTTAGAAGTGCAAGGTGGAAGATCAATTAATGAAAATGGAAATAAGTAGGAGAATAAAGACAGAACGCTCTGAGGAACACAGCACTAATGACAGAAAAAGGAAGAGAAGTCGCCCCAAATCAACAGACAGCCGATAGTTGAGCGATTTGAAAGAAAGCTAGACATAAATAAAAAGCAAAGAGAAGGAGGAAACCCAAGGAGGGGAGCTTGGAGAGCAGTGACGCGTGGCATACCCGGTCAAATGCGTTTGGATATTCAACGCCACCACGCAAGTTTCCCCGTTAGTTCCTAAGGGCGAAAAAACATAAAAATCAGTAAGATAGGAAAGGGTTATATCGCCAGTAGATCCTCCGAGCGCTTGAAAGCCCGTGACTGCGAATCGGAAAGAAGTGAATGAGATTCCAGATGATCTAAGAATGAGAAGTTGAAGAAGAGTTTCAAGATCTTAGATTAGAAATCAAGTAAGAGCTATAGGGCCGATAGTTTAGAAGGATCAGGAGCAGGCTTTCCTTGTTTTCGGAATAAGGGTTGTTGGACATGCTGCGTGCGTGCCAACACTGGAGGGAAAGTGCTAGTATTGAGACATAGATGAATATAGTTGAAACCTGAGGGCGGGGGATTTAGACAGCGGGAAGCACACTCCCCTCAAAACTCGGGGAGGATTGCCATCCGGGCCACCCGCCTTCCTAACAGTCGTTAGATTTTCAGGACCCCATGCACCCGATCGAATGTAATCACAAGGCAAAGACATAGGATACCTGAGAGGAGAAGAAGGAGGAGGAAGAGCCCCCCAATTGGCCCGATCAAAGTGCCAGAAAACAGCGTAAGGGCAGGATGGAGCTTGTTGGAGACGAAAGTATTAATAAGAAAGATATAAGGTTTGTGGGTCAGATTTACGCAATAGGAGCGAAGGTGGTGTATTTATAGAAGAGAAGGACTAGTGGTGAAAACATAGGTCAAGTGTGTTTAAGAATTGGTTGGGACGGATCCGGAATGTGTGTGGGTTTTTTAATTAGTTGCTCCAGATCGTTGAAGAATGCTTAAAATGATTCGGGCCTCCTCCACCTAAAATCAGTATGAAAGAGAACCCAACCCATTTCAGTGTTTGTGTACATGAAATCCCATAAATAGAGGACCTCAGTATTTGGATGAGAAGATGTAACAGTCTCGGAGAAGTAGTAAGGTATTCAAAAAAGGCGTGAACATCTGTTCTGTAAGAGAACAGTAGCAGAAGCATCAAGATTATTGTAGTAGAAGGAAGAAAGATTTTAAGCCACAGAACATCGAAGTTAGGAAAGATTCGAGATTCTCGAGACGTGTTACGGGAGTGTTTATGTTAACATAGGCACATACTCCACCCTTTAAACGGAAATTATGAAATAAGTTATAGTTTGATACATATTAAACGAATTAGAGGATGAATTCGCTAGCCATCGTGGGTCTAGACAAGGTGATGAATGTTTGAGGCATTACGAGTAAAAAGGTGGTAATTCCACGGATGCAGAGATTTAGATATGCAAGCCACGGATGTAATATATATATATATAATATATATATTTATATATATATATTATATATATATATATATATAATATATATATATATATACTATATAATATATATATATATACTATATATACTATTATATATATATATATATATATCTATATATTATATATAATATATCTATACCTATTTTGTCGAAGCAATTTATTCCATAGAAATAATAGAAACCTTTAAAATCTTCTAATTCCGAAAAAATAAGCTCTATAACACGATGGTATTATTTTTTCCTTAAATAGTAATCCGAGCAGAGAATGTGTCACCCGTGGAATGATAGCTAATTAAGATAAGAATGGAACAAAAAATGATTTTGTTCTGGTCTGATATTGTGTTTTTCTTTTATGCTAAACTATCACATTTATCTGGCCTGTTATAAATTTCGAATCATTTTTGAAATTTTAACTGATCGTTTTTTCAAAAAAATTTCATTCGCATTAATGTAAAATTAATAATATTTATAGTATAGAGATACAGAGCGTGAATATAATAATAATATTATAGAGTTATATATATTATTATATATATATATATATATATAAATATTATATAATAATATATATATATATATATATATATAATATTATATAAAAGCAGCAACCCCCCTTGCAAGACCAAGTAACCACGAGCGCGCCAAGCTGTATATATATACTTTATATATATATATATATATATATATAATATATATATATATATATATATATTATATATATATATAGTATAATATATATATATATATATCATGTTACGTGATGCAGATAACATTCCGCATCCGCATCCGCTGGAGATGATCGCGCACCATTATTAAAGATCCGGCATGCCAGCATCCGCATGCCGCACTTTGGCCCTGCGGATGTTGCGAGCGGATATTTATTGTCGAGATTTGATAAAGGATTTTATAATAAAAATACTTAGATGAATCTGAACGCAAACTTTAAATGAGAAACATGGGACTCGACTCAAACTAGTGTAATAATGACTCATGATGCTCAAGGCCTGAAGTTCATAATAATATTGAGTGCAACAGTAGTCACATGAGATTGGGGAAGCAAAAAAAAATTCAGGCGCCTGCTACAGCTTCTTCTCCGATTTAATTACTTTATCTCAAACTCTAAGGAAGCATTTTGAACCAATCTTGAAATGAAACAATGATTGACGGTTTAAAAAAGAAATGAATAGATGTAATAAAACTTAGAGCTAGAAGAAAGCG
>JABUQX010064389.1:15000-17500 GCA_015478945.1 Trachelipus rathkii | reverse complement strand
CACATTACCTAAATCAGTGAAATCAGTAAAATCATACCATTCATCAACCACCCTTCTGTCCATATATGATTTCTATTATCTATTGATCTATTGATTCTATGATCTATTGAATCTATTGATTAAGGTATATTTTTATAAAAATTGCTATTGTTTTACTACCTAAATCCAGTAAAAAAAAAAAATTTTTTTCCAGTTAAAATTCCCCAAAAGGCCCCAAACCCAACCCTTTTACCCCCCCTCCTGTCCAATCATGATCTAATATCTATTGATCTATTGATCTATTATCTATTGATCTAATAAGGTCAAATTTTTTACTAAAATTTTAACATATTTTACATACCCTAAATCAGTAAATCAGTATATCAAACCACCTACCCTCCTGACCAGCCGTGATCTATTGATCTATTGATTTAGGTCAAATTTTTTACTAAAATTGTAACGTTTTACATACCCTAAATCAGTAATATTCAGTAAATCAACATCCTTCCCACTACCCTCCTTGTCCAGTTGTGACTATTGATCTGTTGATTCTAATTGATCTATTGATCTATTGAATCTATGATTCAAGTCATATTTTTCTTTAGTATAAATAAGTTCTTTTGAAAAAGCGGGAAAAGAAAACAAGTTTTTATTTTAAAGCCTTTATAACATAAGTGCAGCCCTTTTCTTATTCAATAGTGTTCGGGGGTCAATCTAGAATGGACGTTGGTAAATTTATGTTCCGCGCACCTGCTACATGTCTTGTGTCTGGTCCTACAGGGTGTGGGAAAACCTTTCTGTTATTAAACATTTTAAAAGAGGTCGAGATTTTCGAACAACAACCTGTTAAAATCATATGGTGCTACAGTGTTTACCAAGAAAAGTTTAAAGATTACAAAGATGTAATCGAATTTCACGAAGGGTTATATGATATAAAAGCTCTTCAATGTTTACCAGGACATAAAATTATAATCCTTGATGATTTGATGCATAAATTAATGGAGCGAATAGCAGAAAACAAAATTTCACATTTTACTCTTCATCATTTAACATCACAGTATTTACTTCTAATAACTCAGTTAATATCTTTCATCAGAATAAGTACATGAGGGATGTGTCTTTAAACACACAGTATTTAATCTTGTTTGGGCAACGGAGGGATATGAGTCAGGTAAATGTTGTGGCTACCCAAATGTTCCCTACTCAACGTAAAGAGTTCTTAAAAGTATATAAAGAAGTTACATCTATACCTCATGGTTATTTACTCTGCGAGCTTCATCCTAAGAACACGCATAGAGTGTTACTGCGTACAAATATCTTACCTAACGAGATTGAGACAGTATACATACCTGAATAATGAGTACTCTAGTAGCAGATTATTTACCTCCTATGAGAGAAAATTTAAAAACCTGAAACCTTCAGAAAAACGTAAACTGCTCTGTGAAGATGAAAAATTTATCCAATGTATAGCAGAAGTATGCCTAAATGTTATAAAGGGAAATGTTCCTTTAAACAGACCTCAGAAGGTAAAGCTACGTCGTCATAGAAACATCATTAAAATACTTCGGCTATACATTGTATAAATTTTTCATCTTCACAGATCAGTTTACGTTTTTCAGAAGGTTTCAGGTTTTTAAATTTTCTGAAAATACGTAAATAATCTGCTACTAGAGTACTCATTATTCAGGTATGTATACTGTCTCGATCTCGTTAGGTAAGATATTTGTACGCAGTAATACTCTATGCGTCGGCCCGGGGCCAAGCTGACGGAGCCAGCATCCATGAGGTATAGATGTAACTTCTTTATATATTTAGGAACTCTTTACGTTGAGTAGGGAACATATTGTGTAGCCACAACAATTGAACTGACTCACTATCTTCTGTTGTCGAAACAAGATTAAATACTGGTGTTTAAAAGACCACTCCCTCATATATTATTCTGGGCTGAAAGATATTCTGAGTTATAAAAAATACGGTGATGTTTAAATGATGAGAGTAAACGCTGTGAAAGTTTCTGCTATATCCTCATTCAATTTATGCATCAAATCATCAAGGATTATAATTTATGCCTTGGTAAACATTGAAGAGCTTTTATATCATATAAACCTTCGTGAAAAATTCGATTACACCTTTGTAATCTTTAAACTTTCTTGGTAAAACACTGTAACACATTGATTTTAACAGGTGTGTTCGAAAAATCTCGGACCTCTTTTTTAAAAATGTTTAATAACAGGAAAGGTTTTCCCAACACCCTGTAGGACCAGACACAAGGACAATGTAGCAGGGTGCGCGGAACATAAATTAGCAAGTCCATTCTAGATTTGCCCCGAACCTATTGATAAAGAAAGGCGCTGCACTATATGTTATAAAGGCTGTAAATAAAACTTGGTTTTCTTTTCCCGCTTTTTCAAAAGAACTTATTTTTACTAAAGAAAAATATTGACTTGAATCAATATAGATCAATAGATCAATTAGATCAAGAGATCAAACAGATCAATAGAGTTCACAACTGGCCAGGAGG
>JABUQX010064389.1:0-10000 GCA_015478945.1 Trachelipus rathkii | reverse complement strand
TTATAATTTGTATAGAACTAGTTAATATATAATTATACTTATGTATTATTATATTGATGTATTATTATTATTATTATGTATTTTATTATCTGATTATTGATTATTATTATTATTATTTATTTTATTATATTATTATTATTAGATTATTATTATTATTTTATGATTATTGTTATTATTATTACAGTATTATTATTATTATTAATTATTTAGTTATTATTTATTATATTATTATTATTACTTATTATTATTATTATTATTTATTATTATCATATTATTATTATTATGTTGATTATTATTATTATTATTATTATTATTATTATATTATTTTATTATTATATATTATTATTGATTATTATTGATTATTATTTTATTATGGATTATTTTAATTAGATATAGTGTACATTCTAAGAATCATGGATTTTTGTTACGCAGTGTATTAATGCTCATAGCACTCTATTTATAGGTCTTAATTAATTATACTGTTATTTAATGAATAGTTATTATTATATTGATTCTTATTTATATTATATAATAATAATATATTTTATATATATAAATTAACATAAAAAATAAAACAATTCTTCGTTTATATTATTATTTTATTAATTGATTTATAATTCACTATTATTAATTATAGGCGCAGACGTATTATTTTATCCTAACTCTCGATATTATTATGTATTATGTGAGTTACTCCATTGTTTCTTATGTTTTCTCTCATTACTTGCATTATTATATTCGAATTGATATTCTCGTATTTAGATAATTATTTAATTATAATATATTATCTCATTTATTTATTTTATATACTCTAATCTCAATATATCGTGTAATTGATTAAATTATTAAAATTACGTTCATGTATTATTTCATTATTGAAATATATGATATTTCTGTTAAAAACAGCCAGACAATTCTGACGATGATATCTATTATTCACTATTATGTATATATCATGATACCTATCTAAATTAAACTATAACAACTCTCATTCGCATTCGAATTAGTATCGATTATAGATATTTTTCTAATATATTTATGTATGTGTTGTATTAAAATATAATATAACATGTATTAATTATTCATATAATTAATTTATCTAAAATATATGAATTATTATTATTATGTGCTTATTATTTATCTCTATCTATTTTTTAAAATATATCATTTTTCAAGACAATTATTAATTATTATATTCATATTATTTATTGTATTATTATTGATTTTTGGCCTTTCATTGAAGAAAACTTAGTGCTCGATATGATTTGATATAACTTTATTAATTTTAATCCTTTGAGTAGCTTATTAAATAGTATGGATATATTATATATAATTTTTATTAATACTCTCGAATTAATATGTAAGTGTATGTTGATATATTAAATTGCTATATAATTTTATCATTATTTCTCATGTATTGATTAGATGATTATTATTATTATTTCATAGTATTAATCGAAATTTACTAATATTTTAATTGTTAATGTACCAGAAAAGAATTCATTATTATCTATTATTATTCTTTATTATTATATTTAATAATTCTAACTCTATTATTTTATTAAAATATCTTTTTATATTATATAACATTATAATTAATAATTGATAATCTGATTGAGATTATATAAATAATATTCCTCCTAATTAAATATAATTTATTATATACTTTATTACTCTTATTATTAATTTGATTAGATTCATTATATTTTATTATTAATTTATTGATTAGCTATAATTTTATCAGTCTTATTAATTATTTGAATTCATTATCTGTACCCCAATTATATTATTATTAATTATCATTATTGTGATTTTCTAAACGAATCAACACATTGTTAATTGGAGAAGGAATAGGTCACTCACTGGCTTATCGACAATCGCATGGCCATTGCGATAAGAGACCAAATTATTTATAAGTAGAGCACAAACTAAATCTGAAATTCCAAAAGAGGTAAAAGGGGGGTTTTTATTTTTATAAATTATATATATATAATATATTATATATATATATATATTATAATATATATATATATATATTAATATATATATATATATTAATATATATATTATATAACTAATTATATATATATATATATATGTTGATAAAAATACCCCCTAAGCATTTCACCCTGCTGGGAATCGAACCTGGACCCTAGCAGGTTCGATTCCCAGCAGGGTGAAAGGTTTAGGGTTTTTTTTTTCAATACCTATTAGACACTGCTGTTTGTATTGCAGTTTTATCACTTATAATTTAAAGATATGGCACCCCAGTTAACTAAGTATTTTTCACCTTGGTGCGGTACCCTGTTTGGCCCCATGCCCGAGTGTGAGCGGGAAGAGCGCGGCATGTCCTATCTTGGTGGTTGCGAATAATTCGCCATAGGAAGTATGTCGATTTCTTCTTTTAGCTCATCGTGGTCTGGTGGTCAAACACTTGTACGTATATTTCCTAGGGTCCAGGTTCGATCTCAGCAGGGTGAAATGCTCAAGGCGTTAATATTTTTGCAACCTATTAACACTGCGTGCATTGCAGTTTATCCTCTATATATATATATATATATATTCATATATATATATATATATAGATAATATATAATATATATATTATATATATATATATATATATATATATATATATATATATATATATATATATATATATATTATATATATATATATATAGATATATATATATATATATAATATATACATTATAATATATATAATATATTATTATATATATATATATATATATATATATATATATATATATATATATATTATATATATATATATATATATATATATTATATATTATATATATATATATATTATATATCATATATATTTCGTCTTCAGATTTAGAATCTCGGGTAGACTGTGAAAGACTCCTTCTCAACAACTACTACATGCCGCTGCCGCTTCTGCTTGCTTTTGCTTCCTTGCTGCCTGCTGCTGCCGCTCAGTTCGTCTATTTATTGTTTAAACAACTCTCTTCTAGCTCTCCACTTTTATTGTTCTTTTGCTGTATTAATCTAGCAGAAAAAGTGTCGATACTCTTAAAATCTTTGCCTCTTCAATTTCTTTGGCTCTATTCGCTTTAATCTCTCGAATTCTCTGTTATATAATAAACGATGGTTCCATATCTAAGTTTGATCGTATTTGTCTATCTTAACTCGCCACTTTACAAACATCTCGTGAATGCCATATTCGTTTTGACACGCGATACACACAAGGAGTTAATAATCATCATTTTATATTAGAGAATAATTACTCTACCTCGCTTCTCTCTCTGCGACGTATTTTGAAATATTGTCAAACTAGAAGAAGGGGTGATTATATATAAAAGTATCTCTTATTTGTTTGCTCTATACGAATATGACTTGTCTTGTGTCTGATAATTGTCTTTGATTATAATTATAATTCCATCTGCTATTTTCTCTTCCAAGTGTGTTATCACCTCAACGTCTTACACCCAATCTCTCTCAACTTGCCTGCAAAATGTCCGAATTTTTTTAAGACCCATAATAATCAGAATTAACGGCACTGAAAATTTCTATTTCGAAGTCAGGTGGAAGTGATTTTTTGGTACTCGATACTACTACCATATATTATTTATATATGACAGTTAAGTTCAGTAGTACCGATAATAATCAGCTCTAATATATAGTCGATCATGAGTTTTATAAATATTCACTTAACGTTTGTGTAAATATATTTATAAGTGACATTGAAAAATTATTAGCCTGAAATCAATTCCCGTATATTTTACGATAGTTTAGGATAATATAATACAGAGTAGATATTATTTTTAATTTATTATAATCCTCACTATAAATAATCGGGCGTTCGACAACCAATATAGGCACTAAACAGGTAAAGATCTCTACTAAATGCTATAGAAATATTTTATTTATATAAGCAATTGATAAAGAAATTAAAATATAATTGTTTTCGGTTGGGTTTTAAATGATATTTTATTCTCGTAGCTCTTTTACCTAAAAGCTTTGTAAAAGATACATATGCATGGGATTGATGAGAGTAATGAAGTGGTAGAGATACACTACTTTTTTTTTTTCTTCTTTAATTAACGAATGCTGGTAGTTTCTATTACCTACCTTACTGAGTTGGCTGTATTGTCCCTCGTTCAGAAACGGTCACCATTACTATATTCGAATGTCCTTTTAAAAATAGCATGACAGTGCTAGAACCTTACACATATTTATAGTCTCGCTCTGCATACTGGCTTCTTAGTTCTATGCCGAGAGTATTCTCGGATGAGCTACCGACTCACCTCAAGTAGCTCAAATACAACTTTTGCTCTCGTCTTGCAATATATTGTTATAAGGCACATCCTCTCTCTCTCGCACCTTCGCTTGTGGAAGTGGACAAATGGTATCAAGACAATGAATGTAATTCACTCCTGTGTCCTCGCAATAAAATTGCCTTGTGACGTTTCATGTATGAGATATAGAAGAATCACGAAACAGACAAGGTCACTTTTCGTAAGGTGTATTCTCAAATCGAAACTGCTCGGTTATGGTGTCTCAGATTTATAACTTTAGATAAAGATATACTACTGCGTGAGTAATAAATACTTTATATTTACGATTATGAATATATAAATAACAGCATTACGTGTAGTGCATCACGCTATGGAAATGTGATCACTTGTAATTTACCTCAGTACTCTATAAGTATGACATTTATATAATTTATGTGACTTCTCAGTAACATTATTGTTATACCGAATAAATAGAGTGAAAATTTCACTATTTAGGATAGGTATAGGACTTATTGGCTAAAGGAAGACTTGTATTAATTATTTAATTATTGTAATGAGCTATATATTAGTAATATATTTCTTTATTCTTAGGAATATAAATTTTTACGAAACTATGCACCGGCCTAAGAACCTCTATATATATAATTAATAATTATATATAATAAATTTAAATTTGAATGCAGAACATTTCGTCTGACCTTTGATATTCGATATATCGAAATATTATGGATTACTATTTTTTTTTAGTGCGATCCGAATTTATATCGAAAAGTTTTTTTGTGGGGCGATATTTTCTTATGAGGCGATGAGTGACATCTGAATTAATATATTACAATAGAGACTTTAATAATTGTAAAATAATAAAATAGATTTGCATAAATAATATTTATGGAAGAAAGAGGATCAATGATACTAATCAGAGACCGAATTATTTCGATAAAATCTTATATATATATGTCGCCCTCACTCTTCGACACCCTGAAGTTAGTGATAAACTCTGTGTATTTTTTTTCTTTCCACCCTATTTCGATATATCCTTTCGTGTTTCACTCTGTGTCCTCACTCACTAATAGTCGTTTGTGATTTATAATACTCAAATAAACCGAAAATAATATGAAGTTTTTTTGATTTTAGAAGATCATTTTTAGTCATTTGTCGGGAACCAAAAATAGGGCAGTATCAGGAGGGGGGGGCGCCGCATCAGACAATTCTCGCACAATAACCATCGATTAGTCAACATTGTCTTTCTGAGTATTCTTAATACTTATTAGTTCAAATAACTTTCTTGTTATTTGAGATTGGCAGATCATTTTGTGTTCTAGTCACATCAAATGAGTACACAGTGACATCGTGCACTGATTAAAGCTCTGATTTAAGCGCTTCCTTACTCGAGTTGTGTTGGGCTAACAAAGTAGTTCAATACGGGACTGAAAGCTCTAATCTCTTTTGCACTAGTACAATCCGGGAAGATAATCTGTGCAAAAAACTCAGATTTCTCTGTGAGTCTTGGTTTTCACATATGATAAGCTCAAGTAGTTTTTCTTTTCGAAGACATATACCGATCTGTCGTTTAATCATGTTCTACATGCGGCGATTTACGATTTTGTTTTGATTCTTAAATATGTATTTATTTTATCTCTAATTATTTTACGATCTTCCTCCTTAATTATCTAAATGTTATTGCTAATCTACTAAAAAAGTATTAGTAAATTTTTGGATTTAAGGTACATCGATAACTAAAAGCCTTTTATTATATACTCTCATAAAGTGATCTGGAACATCTACATTAAAGATATACGAACTTCAGTTCACAATTACGTGCTCTATCTCATCTGTTAATACATAAAATTTAATAGATCTCTCTACATTAAGACTCCATGAATTGTCCGAGTGGTTAAGCGGTTACTTGTTTTGCTTATAGAAGTCTCAGATAATTTAATCGACTTTAGAAGATAATTTTTACAATATACGGTTGTAACTACGCATCAACAAAATTTTAAATTAATATTTTCTAGTGTTCCCTTAATAGATGATCAATCAAATATCTTGTTATATTTTATCATGTAATTCTCTTTAAAACAGAACGATAATTATGCATTTCTTGTATATATATTTAATTTTTTAGTTGTTAGTATTCATCAATGAGCTAGTGTGGTATTTCAAAGATCTCGCTTAGGAATAATTAAAATAACGATTATTTTCAAAAACACTAGTTCTTTCACTTTTTATGTAGATATATGTTTTAAGAAGTGTTGTATCGTCTTAAGTTTGCAAGAATGCCGCGATTTTCTTACTTGTGAGACATGTTAATTACGACTTAGCGAGTGCCACAAAAGGATGTACGCTCTTCTATTTTTTTTCACGCTAATTTAAAATATTTAATTTCAAACGAGAACCATACTCTGTTCACTACTAGAATATAGGTTCATATTCGAACGCTTAATGCACCCAATCTCTCGTCCTTCCAGACTTCTCTTTGAAGTTGGAAACTCTTCGAATATGTCCTAAGGTTTTTGACATCGAGCTAGCCTCAGACGTAGCACCGTGAAGATAATCTTCTCTTTATCTGATAACACACTAGTTTCTATTTAATTACCTTTTCTATGTCCTGCTGTATACATTTCCAACGTACTTGTCTATTCAAGGCAATATATTATAAAATAGCATAGTTAGATTTTAATTTTAGTCTTCTTTTTTTCATTCTTCTTCTCTCTACCATCTCTCTCTCTCTTCTGCTACTTTCTACTCATCTATTCATATATTTATTCTCTCTATCTTCTCTCTCTCTCTCTATATATATAAATAATAATATATATAATATATATATATAATATAATATATTATATATTATATATATATTATATAATATAATATAATTATATATATATATATATTAATATAGTATATATATATAATTATATAATTATAATTATATATATATATATATTATATATATATATTATTATATTTATATATATAATAATATATATTAATATATATAATATATAATAATAATAATAATACATATAATAATATTAATATCTTATATATATATATATATATATATATTATAATAATGAGCTCAACATTTGTTTAAATTATAACGGTTACGAAGCGTGTGTAGCTGTGAACTGTGGAAGATCGCCGATATAGATTTTACGAATGAGCTATTCATAATAATATCAGTTACGTCTTATATACTCACTCACATAAATACTATAGATAATCGATAGTAGGGTGAATAGGTACAGATGATATATGTTATAGGCTCAGGTTCATGTCGAATGTATTATAAATCTCAATAAAAATATAGAATGTATTGTTTATATAAAAGGCATATTCATTTTGTTATCTCACATATTTAGTATTATATATATATATATATATATATAATATATTAGTATTAAGATATTTCGTTTTAACTTTTATCGTTAGTACTAAGATCACTTACTCAATATACTGATGACATTACGCTGGTTAAATTCGCAACAAGCACGCTATTCCCGCTTTTATAATCTGTTATTAACACGACAACCAGTAATCTGTATAAATCATAATTCACATATTTCGTTGTACATATCAAATACGATGTCCACTTAGAATACTCTTGTTTATCTCTAACTTGTATAATGTTTAGATTTTTTTGAAAGTTGTGAATTTAGTCTATTTTTGTACTCTTATCACGCTGTGAAAGTGTTGAGCGCACTCGCTCGATTCTAATAAATGCTAAGGTATCATATTTAGTTGTTGCTATCAGTTGCTATTTCTATATGCCATTGAGTGACGAATCGTGCCTATATATAGTCCTTTTGAGTTTGCAAAGATACTGGTAGCAATACCTAAACGTTTATTAAATACTGCTCAAAGTGAATTAATATAGCTCGAATAGAAAAACACAACTACCTTTTCTAAATTTGGAGAAACGCGACAAATATCATATAAAAGAATGGAACAGTCAATACAATTACTAATCATTTTTAATATCTACCAAATTTATATATAAAGCTTAACTTTCATATTCATACATACCATCATTTTTTTAAAAATTTATAGATATATATATATTATATATATATTATATATATATATATATATATATATTATAATATATAATTCGACGTTTTACTTACGTAATTTATAATATGATATAGGTGTCAGATCTATAAATTATAATACTTAATCTATATAGATATATTATTCGTGGGTGAATAATGACTTTGACTCACGTAATAAGTTTTAATTTACTCAATAAGCCTCAAATTAAAGCGTATTGTTATTTAGTAATATATAGTAGTATATAAGTAATTAGTAAACTTTTTATAGGCGTCTGCCATAATCCTATAAATTTTAAGTATAATTCCACGCTTAAAAATCGGTAATAGGAGGTTATAAGATATACTGGTCAGTGCTACCGTTTGTAAACTTGGACATGTATGGCGTGCTTATATTTTATGATTGATATAACTGTATAAACTTGGCAAGCGTTCGCTCAAATTCTAAATTCCTCAAGAAACTCACCGTATTCGTCACTTATCTCATATTACTATATTCTCTTCGCTCAAATCTCACTATAGTATCTAAAAATTTTAGTATGTCCCCATCGAATTCAATTATCTTTTTTCTATTTCAGTTCGCCTACTTTATTTACACCTAGATTGTAAGTAGCATTTTTATTAGTAGCTATAGGCTACTAATACATACTGAGTATCGGCAGGATATAAAGAGCTGATATATAATAATCACTCATAAATTCCTTTGCAGCGTGAAGCGAATGGTTATTTATCTCACTTATTATAGTATCGATATTCGGCACGAGTGCTTTAGTGTAGAATTTCCAAAATGATATGTTGTACCACACATTAGTTAAAGTCACGAACGAGACGACTATGTTCAGGTTCTTTTCATTACAATAAGCTCGTGCTGGAGTCGGCGCGTTCATTTCTTATCCAATACTTTTCTTATGATAATTTCACGTTAATAATATTACGACTAAATCTCACGTGTATTAGATCTTCTCTCTAGCTAATTTTCATTTCGGTAATTATTAATTCATTTTGTTTATCGACTATATATATATAGATATTTCATAAAATCATTCCGATTAAAGAAGCTAATTTTGTTAGTAAAATATTATCGGCTATAAATATACCTAACGAAGAATTTCTTCCTATCCACATATATATATATATATAAAACTAGGCGGGTGTTGTAGAAATAATTAATATTCCTCTATATTAACACCAATGGAATCAGATATCCCGCAATAAGCTAGATCATTCCAATAATGATCTACAACCACTACAGGGATATATTCCTAGCCTAAAATAAAATCGTGCACACCTATTTACTTAGACACGTTCAGCTGACCACTACACGAAAAATATGTTCTCGACTTATTGATTAACACGCTTACGTGCGAATGATGGTCATAAATCATATATAGAACTCGATTTTTTATTATACTACATAATAATAATACAATACTCTCACGATATGAAATTTTATTGATATTCCGTCGTATTTTCTTGTTTAAATATCACGGTATATGCTCAGTTATATATATGATTTTAATACTCCTACGTGAATTGGTATCAAGGAATAAGGATAGTTTCGTCACAAATATCCTCAGAAAAATAATCATATATATAATTTGTGATATCAGATTTTTTTTTATAATGATACTCGTATTTATGTATTTCCAATTTGATTCTCTCA
>JABUQX010064388.1:0-61370 GCA_015478945.1 Trachelipus rathkii | reverse complement strand
GAGCAAAAATCAAGTGAAAAGAATCAGTTGGTAAAAAACTAAATTGATTTTTTCCGTGCCCATCCCTTGTGTTTATATCTATATATAGATATACTACATACATTTATATATATATATTATATGTATATTGTATTATACTATATATATATACTATATATATATATACTATATATATATATATATTTATGGTTAAAGTCCTACATAACCCGACATCCTGTAAAAAGAAATTGGTTGCCAGTTGCTTATTTGTTTGTTGTGCTTGAAATCATAAACGTAGGCGACTTTTTTTCCTATAATTCAAAATTTGAAATTCTTTAATTAGTATGTATTTCAGTTTGGTTAGGTTAAGTCAGGTTAATTAAGTTATTTAAGAATTTAGATAGATTTAATAATATAAATAATATAAGCCTTTTTTTTTAAATATTTTTATAGTGTTGACAGTTCCTAGATTACTGAATAAAATGTCGCGGCGATATCAAAACGGCAGACTTACTCTTTTTATTCCTATCAATTTTGAAGCTATAGATTGGCGTTCTTTCATTATGTTCTGACGAAAAAAGAATTAGACTTTTAAATCTTTAGTTACCGGTGCATGTCGCGGATCCCGTGTATCCCACCCCTACCGCGTATTCGTTTAATTATTTAACAAAAAAAGCTGTCATGCGTCTACATTCACCTCTACATAACTTTACGAAGATACAGACAAATTTAAAATTGACAATCACAATGCCTAAGCTTTACTCATCTATTTATACTGAGCTTAGGTGTACCAGTCCCAAAAACCACATATAGAGAAATTGTCTTTTTTACTTCTTTGTTAATATTACTTAACATTCACCATATGAAAAGGAAAGTTGTTTTTTTATCTGTATTCATAAATTTTTACATTTTTATCTTTCTTTCATTTTGAAAAAATGTTCTTCATTCTTTCATTTTGTCGCGTAGACAAATTTTGCATCGCATCCATGAATATTTTAATTTTTAATTGGGCTTAAATCCCAACATTACGTTTTAGTTTTGCTGTAATGGGTAGGCCCAAAATAACAATTTATTAGCCTAATCTGGCAACCTCTATTATTTTCCACAGTCATTTTCTCTTATAGTAAACTTTACCTCCTATTATGTAAATTAGGGCAAGGAAAGAAACTCCCTTTTCAAATGCTTTTGTACATCACAATTGGAACATTAGATATTTTTAATTAATGTACCTCTTATATAAATGCACCACAAGTGACAAAATTCTTGGTCCAAAGTAAAGTACCTTTAAAATATACAAAAAATAATGCATTTTAATCAGAACGGATGTAATGTTTTCGGTATTTCTCGGTGTTAAGGGACCTTGAGAAAATAGGAAATCTTATCAAATATTAAGTCTTTAATGTTGTAAAAATATTTACCTAAAAATCAAAGAGCGAAACCTAAAATATCCTTCTTACACCTTCAATATCAGAAGACTATATTATATATCTGAATTTCGTTGAAAACCCCTCTCAATCGAAAGGAAAATTTGTCTTGACTTAATAAACGATAAGAAATACGAGATATTCTGAAACTGAAGAACACGGTATTTTTCCTGTAAACACATGTATAAACCTTTAAACCCCAAGTGACAGTTGTGATTTAACCAACCGATTAAGCCGAGTAATCTTCTCGGGAAATGCTACTGTCAATAATACTAAAAAAAAAAAAATCTTTTTAATATTCACAGAGGTTTTCTTTAAGTCTTTCATGGAACGGTCACGTCGATTCTCATTCTGAAAACGTCTCTACAATGTCATGGGTTCAGAGTATATTTTGTGTTTACTTTTAGGGGAAAATTATATTAAGGATAAGTTTTTAATAATACTGTCACAATGATCACTATTGTATCAAACTAAATTCAATTTGATCAAAATAAATGCAACATGCATGAGGTGTTGCCTTTTCTCTATTCTGCCTTATTGAACTATTTTTAAGCTTCCTGTAGTGCGAAAATTAGAAAACGTACATTTTTTTATTTTGACACTTTAAAGAGAGAGAGAATTAATTTTAAGAAAGAGGATTTAAACAAAAAGTTCTTTTTGTGAAATCAGTTTACTGTACACTATTACATGGAAATTTACTAATAAGAATTCGGTTTACATAAGACCGATTTATATCATGTTAAAATACACCAACAGCGATGGACTGATTGGCGTATCTTTCCACAGCCTAATATTCTATATAATATCATACTATACACAGCCATGTTACCCCATTATATAATATAATATATAATTAATATATATATATATATTATATATATATATATATATATATATATATATATATATATATATATATATATATTGCTCCTCGCCACCTTTTTATGGAATGCGAGCAGTCCCAAGAAATGCGATTAACCGGACAGGCTCAGCCCAGAGATCCTTTAACGATAAAATGGCGTAGATCAAAGTTGGGCAGTTCAGCATTAGGTGCTTGGTGCTTAGTGCTATCTGTGACAGAGACCTTTGACAATCTAGGAGGGTGCTTTACTTATTCTATACTTATATTCTAGGGGGGAGAGGGTTCCCAGATCAGAGAGGGTACTGTGCTGTTAGAGTAGTTTCGTGGCCCAAAGCATGTTCTGTAGGCGAGATTTCAGTTGGACGTATTTGTAAAATCTTGTAAAAGTACACAGAGATACTCTTTCTTTAGTCATTTGTGTTTGGATGTATTTTTATGCTGGGAGTGTAGTGTGTTTATATTGCTATTACAGCCACAATTATTGATTTTATTATTATTATTATTATTATTATTATTATTATTATTATTATTATTATTATTATTATTATTATTATTAATTAATTAATTAATTAATTTTTATTTTTCCTTCACTAAGTCTGATTTAACTTTTAGTTTCTCTTAATCATTTCTGTTAAAATGTCCTCATGAAATGAATTACGATGTGCGAGAAACTATTTAAAATTTATTTTTTTACTCATTTGCTAAATACTTTATTTATTTTTTATTTTGTGCCATATCAAATTTTCATTTCATTATCGCTGAAGGTGATTCAGTTACAAGAAATATATGAAAGTAACCATCAGTGCCAGGCACATAAAGGAAAACTTGGTTAGCCTCACATTTAAACTTGTCACTTTTATCAGAGAAACTGTAATCAAACATCCTTGAAATTTCTGTTGTAGATTCCTTTCTTGAAGGAAGGAAGGAAGGAAGCACCTTTGCATGAGGGTCCCGTACTCGCCAATGCACTTGTATGTGGGTCCGTATTCGCCGATGGACTTGTGCGAGGGTCCGAACTCACAGGTGCACTTGTGTGAGGGTTTGTACTCGCCGGTGCACAACTTAATGAAATGATGAGACTGATTTGTCCAACATTTTAAAAATAAATTTGTTTTTTTCAATTGCAACAAATCTTAATAAAAATGAAGAAATTCTTGCTGTTTACACATTGCTTTCACTCTTTAAACCATATTAGAGAAGCCTCCTTCTTGGGAACTTCTGATAGGCAAAAAGTAATGGAAGAATAATTTGTTTTTATACAATGAATCATTCCCATATTTCGTATAATCTATTTTCTGTACTGTAAAAATATTTTCTTCATTTTCAACTCATTTAATATATATATAGAATATATATAATATATATATATGATATATAATAATATATATAATATATATACTATATATATATATATATATATACTATATATATATATATATATATATATATATTATATATATATATATATATATATATATAATATATATATTATGATATATAAAAAGGGAATTTGTAAAGAAGGGTAGATTTGTAGATTTAAGGTCGATTTGCTTGTAAATAGGCTTTAGTCACAGGTTATTAATACACTATGTTTTAGTTTTCATTTGACAATTAACATCACTGAATAGTTCAATGTTATTAAATCAATCATAACTAATATTATTGTTATAGTCATTGAATTACTTAAATGTTTTCACATACTTTTGTAATATATATATATAATATGGAAAAAATACTGAATATTATATAGTTTGTGGGCTCCACTAAATGAAGTTATTTCAGTTTGTAAATACGAATTCGAATATACATTCCATAAAGGAATGAATGTTTAGAAGCCTTTTGGGGTAAGAAATATAAAGTTTAAAGAAATCCATATTACTGCAATAACTTTCGCCACTACGGTCGGGTCACATTTTATTTCCATATTCTTATGAAAAGTTGTTGTTAATAAATTATTTTTAAACTTTTGTTTTTTTATCATATATATATATATTATATTATTATATATATATATATATGATATATATATATATATATTATTATATAATATATATATATATTATATATATATATATATATATATAATATATATATATAATATATATTATTTTAAAACTAATCCGCAGGTTTCCGTCCGAGATTTCAAGACGAGTTGTATCAATGAGTTTTTTCGGCTCGTTCATCGGGCGAGCGAAGCGAGCCCTCTCCGCGTGCGTAGCACGTGCTCAAGGACAAGTCTTGCTCCGTTAGGAGCAAGCCACTGGCTTGTATATATATGAAAAAAAATTAGTAGATTTAATAATAATATTTTTTGGCGGTACAGTTTGTAAATACGGAATTTCGAATATACTTTTCCTAAAAGATTGTGTTTTGTGAAGCCTTCTGAACAAGAAATATAAAGTTTAAAGATATCCATATTACTGCAATACCTTTGTTATCTACTTTCTGGTATATTGTGCTCCATATTTCGCTTTTATGGAGAACACATTGGTAAAAAATAAAATACGAAAAAAAGAAAAAAAAATGTGATAGAGCGTGATATATTATTTGCAACGCAACAGTAGAATCTGGATTTGCTGATATTAAGCACAGACTTGTTTATGAGAAAAAGACAAAACCTGCGACAATTTCATATCTTAGTTTTTGGAATAATATAGGATCTAAGATTTTAATGTCACAACAAAGTTTGAGTGAAATAAATTCTAGGAGGGAAGCAAATCCGCATTAGGGATTGAAATAGCATCTTCAAGCACAGAGTTAATCACTACCGATAAATGTTGGCTTCTTTACAGCTTTTTTTTTCAGCATGGTCATTATATGTCATAGAATTCTGGGCTGACACTCATGAAATTTTAACGAATGGCGCAGGAGTCCCACAGAGTAAATTTTAGACTTTAATATCGTCTTACGCAGGAGAGCACCCGGAAACATTATTAATAACTTGGAGGAATTCTACGTCCCCTTTTTCCATAGAAATATTTACAACCGTTACACAACCAATCAACTATCTCAATGACATATACATGATGTTAATTGAAATCCACATGATTGCAGATAAGACAGGTTAATGATTGACACTCGAGGAAGCGGCCATTGGTATAGGGCAGGTAATTGTTTAGTCCAAAGAAAAGGTGATTTGAATAATGTGGATCTCTTGGATAACAATAATCAAGAACCTCTTAACGATCCAACAGTAAGGGTATAGGGGGACAGGAGGTAGTGAAATAGCCAATAGCACTTCATTGGAAGGAGGCTCAGTCATCATTCAAAGGTGTTGCATACTTTTGCCTATGAAGATCGACCAAACAAAAACTTTTAAAGAATCGTTGATCGACACTAGCAATAAAAAAATTTAAGATACATCTTAGGTCAGAAACTACGTATCATAGGTCGGGGTAAATTAATTTACCAAGGTCACTCACTACAAATCAAACTATACATTACGAGCATACGATTTTACTACAAAATAGAAAATAAAACGTAGGGAAAAAAATTATTGTCGGGGCGACGAGGCTGGCAATTGGTTGATCCTCTGCCCGCATTTTTGCAAAAGTTGCGTGTAGTTACTTTAATTGTTAAACGCAAGCCCACGACATTAGTGATCATCTGTAAGGCGAGTGCGTTATTTTAAGAACAATTTTCATTGTGGAAAATGCAGACTCGTACAAATATGTTGACCCAAACAAAGCGTTTACCTGATGTGCTACTTTCTTCAAACAAGGATTTTTATCTTTGCGGACATAAAAAGCCAGAAATTTTGTCTGCATCTCTCGCTTTGAGGTTAATGTCAAAGATTAGCTTTACAAACTTCGTTTTTGACTGTAGTCGCCTCCATGTTCAAATAGTTTTGAAATTTCCGAAGAAATTCTTGCACATCCAGGCAAGCGAAGGGGTTAGTCATGAAGCCAGAGTTCCCTCTATGTTTTTTTATATCTGCAAACCCCTTTCAAATTCCTCAAGAATTTTTTTAGCTCGGCTTCATAGGCTTTCAAAACTGCCCCTGTCATCGATTTTTTGCAAAAAGCAAAGAGGAAAAGACCACACAAATTTTTTTTCTTTATTGTCCAATTAGTTAATTGTAACTTGCATTGAAATGCGTTTATTGAGCTCATCAACTCGATAATAGTTTTGACTTTTCCTTGAAGCTCCAAATTAATCCCATTTAGATGCTTGGTTATATTGCTTAGGAATGCTAAATCATTGAGCCATTTTTCATTTTGAGCATTTCACACACGTCATCTCTTCTTTCCAGGAAAATAATAATTTCGGGTAGTAAGTCTTGGAATCTTTCCCAAAACCTACCACGACTTAACCACCTCACATCTGTGTGAAGAAGTGAGTCAACATGCTCCAATCCGTCACTCTCCAACTGAACCTTAAATAGGCTCCTCTGTTGGCTTGTCTCGAGAGGATGGACTTATTTAATCTAAACGGCTCAGAACATATTAAAATTTTTCCACAAAGAATCATGAGCTTAAGGGGTAAAATATCTAGAAGCGAAAGTTTTCTTATTCTGTGGGTCATTAATCGAGAATTTAAATTACTGTTTGGTTGGTCGGGGTTCTATCTGTGGTTATAAACACGAGTCTATGCAACGGCATGTTAGTCGAATCTACAAACTTAAGAATGACTCATAAATATCTTTTCCTCGAGTACATTCTTTAAGAGAAATTATTGTTGAAAATTCTTCTTTGGCAGTCCTGTCTTCGAATACCATACGTATGAAAACACACATTTAAGTAGTGTCGGTTGCATTGGTGGACTCATCAAACTGTAAGGAAAAATATGTGCACTCCCTAATATCTGTCATAAGTTTGAAATCTAAGTTCTTGCTTATAATTTCAACACGACTAGCAATGGTGGGGCGGGACAGTTAACAGAATTGGACATAGCTTGATTGAATTATGTGATTTAATAAAAGCTTCAGCAATCACTAAAAGAGATAATCGAATGAAAGAAGACATAAAGGATTTCAAATTTTTGATGAAAACAAAATGGAGTATTCCTAAAATGCGTCAGAGCCAAGAAATTGCTTTAAAAAAATACCTCAATTACCTTTAACAAAATATGTAGTTTTGCTTTCTAAAAGGTTAAAAATACATTAGATAGTCTTGTATCAAAAGTTAAAGAAGAACCTACTCTAGCATTATGGTTGCAGCTGTCAAAAGTAACACTTGGAAGTATAATACTCTTTAACAAAAGAGAAGGTGAAGCGGCCAGTAGTCTTTTGGAGGATTTCACTAAAAGACCCTACTGGAAAGAACGGAACACTAAAGAAATATTAGAAAGCTTAACTACAACTGAAAAAGTTTTAGCGGAAACTTTGGATTTGATGATGGTGACAGGTAAAAGAAATATAAAAGTCCCCATCCTCTTGACCCCATTAACACGAACCTGTATTGAAGTACAGTGCGAAACTTGGAAACAGTTGGAATATCCAACGACAACCCTTATCTTTTCGCAAATACACGAGAAAACTATATCAGAGGTAGTGGTGCCTTGGACTATTGTCTAACTCTCTGTACTTTGAAAGATTATTCGAAAATTCAAACTACTTCTTTAAGAAAATACGTGTGTACTATGTCTCAAATATTAAATTTGAGTTCTAATGAATTGGAGTTGTTAACCAAACATATGGGGCATACACCTGCTATCCATAACAAATTTTACAGGTTGCACGAGAGTACAATTGAAACTACGAAGGTGGCAAAAGTCTTGTTGGCTGTTGATTAGGGCATTCTTCATAAACTCAAGAAGCAATCTCTGGATGAGTTATCTTTAGAAGAATTACTGCCGGAATTGGCCAGAAACTCTTACTTACGGCAATGAGAATACATTTTCGGAAGAAAGAACAGATATATTTTGGAAACCGAAAAGTTCCACTCGGAGTAATAGTGTTGAGGAAAAAAGTGAAGATAAACTTCCAGGATTGGAGAGTAATGATTCAAAAGAAAGTGAAAACATACTTCCAAAATTAGACGGTAATTCTCAGGTTAGTGATGTCTCAGAAGAATGTGAAAATCCTATCGGTTCTGAATCATGCGTTTACAGCAATACTTGCGAAGTTAAAAAGAGCCCATTAGCAACTAAAAATAATCTGAAAGAAAACCAAATTTAAATACACAAAAGGTGGGATTTAAATATAAAACCTTTAGGCTTTCAGGTTTTCAGCCCAAATCTTAAAATCAGGAAAGCACCGGGAAAAGTAGTGTTTACGATTTTTGGCAGACAATCGTACTGAAAATCGTACATGAAAAGATGTGAAAGCATTGATATACAATAATTTTAACAGCAATATATTATATATATATATATATATATATATTAAATATAAATATATATTATAAACAGTAAATATATATATATATATTATATATATATATATATATTTATATATATATATATATATATTATATAAGCTAAAGTTCCACACGGAGTAATAGTAGAAGACATTTTAAATTTTTCAATTCAGTTTGAATTTTTATTTCATAAAATTATTCTAATAATAAAGCAGAATTGTATTAGCATTTTGTCTTTTATTTTGTTACTTTCAAATTTTGATCCATCTTCGCAAACCTCCCTGAGGCTGTGGCAGACGGGAGATAAGAAAACGAGCAACCGACATGTTAAAGGAACGCGAGAACAAGGTCGACTTCCTTTAGACTTAACTCGATCCCGAAACTTTCTCCGCCTCGGAGGAAGGTACGATAAAAACGAAGGCCTAAAACGTAGCATTCATATTCGCTAAACACAAACCTCAACAGATACTATCGCCCGGAAGAAATCCGAAATAAGAATAATTTGTTGTCAGTAATATTTCTTGAGAAATTCTGCTCGTTCAGGTGTATTATGTCAGTGACTCTCGAGAATTTAACAAGAAAACTGTTGTTCAGGTTCGTTATTGAAGTGCAGAGCATAAAACTAAACGCGCAATCATGGACTGCCAAGTATTGTTTAACAGAAGAATTGCGATTCTTAATTACTTTGTACGTCAAGACATAAGAAATCCCATGGGTTAGTTGAAGAAAAGTAAATTAATAATTTTTATTCTTTGAAAAAAGTTTAAATTCTGTGACAAGCAAAAGGTGGTAACTTCACCTGCTGTAGTGAACCGATGGGATTAGAAAAGTTCGATTAAAATATGGAAATAGAATCCGAATAAAGTAGCAACAAATCTAGCGTCATGTGTGACGACGACTAGAGTGCCACGAAGAGATCCGCCGAAACAAGTGTATTCAAACGGCAGATCATTTGAAACATTCTAAAAGCACAGCTCACCAGATTTATAGAAGGATAGCAAAAGGAAAAGAAAGGGAAATGTCTGACTTTATTAACCAAGCAAATACCAGGAGTGAAGAAAATTTTCTAGAGAAATTCTTTTCACACAAAGTCTCCAATCTTCATGATTCCAACGCCAATTACGTGGACAATTCTAATCATAATGATTGGGACAATGTTAGTTTAGACATGTTCACAGAATTGCCTACATCTGCAGACCCTGAAATGGAATGTATAAAAATCATTACTTTGGAAACTGAAGAGAAGAGGAGATGAAGACCAAAATTTTCAAAGAGCGAAGCACTTATTATTGAAAAAGCTTTTGCTCACATAATTAACGTTGGTCGGGTCCCAAAGCTAGAAACAATAAGAGCTGTAATAAAAAATCATTCAGAATTGAACAATTTGGTTACTGAGAAAGAAGTAACAGAGACCCAAATAAAAGGTTGCATTACTAACATAGTCAACAAAATTATATGAAAAACAACTTAGTTATTATCAGGGCTGCAAAGCTGTGTTGAAAATTGGAAGTTAAAATTGCACGGAGAAAAAAGGAGACAGTTGTCTTGACTTGGCGGTGGGAGTAGGTGGTCGTCCGAAAAGTTGTAAGTTTGTCTAAATTCCGTAGAAAGAATCAGGTGAGTTTCCCAAAATCTTTAAGTAAACTGATAAACATTGTGCTGCATTAAAGTAAAAATAACGAAGTAGAAATGAACTTAAAGTAAAGTTGGCAGTGTAAAATATTTAGTTCGTGATTAAATTGACATTTGCTGTTATAATACTATAATTATTGTGTGTTGGTTACGAACATTGCTGCGACAACAGTAGAAGATTTATTTAAATACATAGCGTGGAACTAAAAATTGAGAGGTTTTTCCCTTCCAGAATAACATCGTGAGAAGGCATTTCAGAAAGAATCTGACTTTACGGATTTCATATTTAATCGGTGTATTTTTGTAGTAGGAATAATTTTGTTAATTGAATTTAGTTATATTTGACATATATAGGAATGGAAAAACAAAGTTGATAATAACATAGGAGACTGGCAGTATGGTTTCAGGGTCGGGAAAAGCACAACAGGACCAATATATTATATGAAAACCTTAATAGAAAAAATGATAGAACGGAATAGAATGGCAGATGTGGCATTTATAGACCTGCAAAAACTTTTGACAGAGTAAACTGAGAAAAAACTGTGGAGAATCATGGAAGAGCCTGAATATGGTATATAAATAACTTATTTTGTTGTTTTGTGTATGTCTTGTTCAAATTGGAACTTGCTTAAATTAAAGTGATGTAGTTGTGAGTAATACAAATAAAAAATACATCTACAGTATCCACTTTGAAAAGAAGGTGCCTAAATTGATCGTGAATGAATAAGGGACTGTATTACATTCGAAGACACCATTCATGAATTAATTATTTTTGATGAATTGGGTGTGTACTATCATTTTATTTCGTTCCATTCTAATACAGGCTTCACTTTGCATAACTGTAGATGCAGAAGATGAATACAGCTCTCGATTGCACGAGAAGACAATGATGGAAGAAGTTGGCATGGTTCACCCAAATCTCCCTAAAATCCTAGAACATCTTCAACGCAGCTTGCCTTTCAGATTATCATCAATGCAGGCCGAAGATGGGAAATCTATGAAGGTTGACGAAGTTCTGAATAAATTTACCTATTTACAATTTCCAAAAGTGGTAAGTTTCGAGTTTGAATTCTAAAGTTTGGCTGAAGACATCGAGACTAAAGAGTGGGGAGGGAACCCTCTTACTCAATAATTTCTCTTCCCATAGTTATAATAAAGGATCCAATTTTGAGAAACGAACATGAACGAAGAACTAAGGAATGGATTATTAAAATTGTCCGTAATTTTTCGTTAGACAAAAATTGGAATTTTTAAGAAATATTAAAACTTTAATGCTGTAAACCGATTTAAAAGTTCAAAAATATTTGCAATAAAATTTAGAATTCAAACTCGAAACTTACCACTTTTGGAAATTGTAAATAGGTAAATTTATTCAGAACTTCGTCAACCTTCATAGATTTCCCGTCTTCGGCTTGCATTGATGATAATCTGAAAGGCAAGCTGCGTGGAAGATGTTCTAGGATTTTAGGAAGATTTGGGTGAACCATGCCAACTTCTTCCATCATTGTCTTTTCGTGCAATCGAGAGCTGTATTCATCTTCTGCATCTACAGGAATGCAGAGTGAAGGCTGTATTAAAATAAAAAATTAAAATGATAGTACACACCCAATTCATCAAAAATAATTAATTCATGAATGGTGACTACGAATGTAATACAGTCCCTTATTCATTCACGATCAATTTAGGCACCTTTTTAAAGTGGATACTGTAGATGTATTTTTTATTTGTATTACTCACAACTACATCACTTTAATTTAAGCAAGTTCCAATTTGAACAAGACATACATTATAGGATATTAATATATATATTAAAATAAGTTATTTATATAGCAATCCGTCCTTTTCTTAGATTCAAGTCTTAACATATTACTCCAACAAGTGTCTATTTTCTCAGATTTCCACCTCTCGTCAAAAGTTTTTAGCCCAGGTCTATTACAATGCCCACATCTGCCATTCTATTCCGTTCTATCATTTTTACTATTAGGTTTCATAATAATATATTGATCTGTTGTGCTTTTCCCCGGACCCTGAAAACCATACTGCCCCAACGTCTCCTATGATCTATTCATTCAAATCTTTCACGATTTTTCCAATTCCTATATAGGTCAAAATAATCAACTTAATTCAAATTTAAAACCAAAATTATATTTACTACAAAAATACGCCAACTAAATATGGAATCCGTCAAGTCAGATTCTTTCTAAAATGTCTTGTCACGATGTTATTCTGGAAGGGAAAAACCTCTCAATTTTTGTTCCACGCTATGTATTTAAATAAATCTTCTACTGTTGTCGCAGCAATGTTCGTAACCAACACACAATAATTATAGTATTATAACAGCAAATGTCAATTTAATCACGAACTAAATATTTTACACCGTCAACTTTACTTTAGTTTATTTTTTACTTCTTCGTAACTTTTACTTTATTGCAGCACAATGTTTATCAATTTACTTAAAGATTCTGGAAACTCACCTGATTCTTTACTACGGAATTTAGACAACTTACAACTTTTCGGATGACCACCTACTCCCACCGCCAAGTCAAGACAACTGCCTCCTTTTTTCTCCGTGCAATTTTAACTTCCAATTTTCAACACAGCTTTGCAGCCCTGATAATAACTAAGTTGTTTTTCATATAATTTTGTTGACTATGTTAGTAATGCAACCTTTTATTTGGGTCTCTGTTACTTCTTTCTCAGTAACCAAATTGTTCAATTCTTGAATGATTTTTTATTACAGCTCTTATTGTTTCTAGCTTTGGGACCCGACCAACGTTAATTATGTGAGCAAAAGCTTTTTCAATAATAAGTGCTTCGCTCTTTGAAAATTTTGGTCTTCCTCTCTTCTCTTCAGTTTCGAAAGTAATGATTTTTATACATTCCACTTCAGGGTCTGCAGATGTAGGCAATTCTGTGAACATGTCTAAACTAACATTGTCCCAATCATTATGATTAGAAATTGTCCACGTAATTGGCGTTGGAATCATGAAGATTGGAGACTTTGTGTGAAAAGAATTCTGTTCAGCAGATTTTCTTCACGCCTAAAGCGCTATTTGCTTGGTTAATAACAGTCAGGACATTTCGCCTTTCTCATTACCTTTTGCTTATCCTTCTAACTCTATCAACTGACTGAGCTCGAGCCGTGCTCTCCTTATAGAACTGACTTTACACATAATGATCTCGCCTTTGAAGTCAACTTCTTCCGACGACCTTCACTCTCTCGTGCACTCTCGTCTCGTCGTCACCATGACGTCAGATTTTTGTACGTAATTCGGATTTATTTCCAGTATTCTTATCCGACAAACTCTTCGCTACAGCATCCGTACACAGAGCTCAGAATGGTGCTCATGCAGCACTGACTACCAGCCAAGAGATGGAAAGCTTATCACCCACCCATGCGCCATTACTTATTCAACCAAGTACTATTAATCAGACTTCTCCATGTCAGCAGTGAATCACACTTCTCTTCCAGATTTCTCATCGACTCAACTATGGAATTCTTTTACTTTGACTACAAAGTACATTACTAGAATCGCACTTCTGTCTGTTAAAGTCCACACACGCTATCGGTCGCAAGCTCTCGTCATCATTCACAGCGTTAGTTTTATTGGGCTCTGCCACTTCCAAAACAGGTTCCTTTGGGTTAACTTTTCTTGTTAAATTCTTCGAGAGTCATGTTACATAATACACATGAAACGAGCAGGAATTTCTTCAGATATATATTATGACTAACAAAATATTTCCTTATTTCGGATTTTCTTCGGAGCGATAGTATCTGTTGAGGTTTGTGTTTAGCGAATATGAATGCTACGTTTTAGGCCTTGGCTCATTTCAGAGCTTCGATCGACGCGGAAAAAGTTTCGGGATCGAGTTAAGTCGAAAGGAAATCGACCTTGTTCTCGCGTTCCTTTAACATGTCGGTTGCTCGTTTTCTTATCTCCCGTCTGCCACAGCCTCTGGGAGGTTTGCGAAGATGGTTCAAAATTTGAAAGTAACAAAATAAAAGACAAAATGCTAATACAATTCTGCTTTATTATTAGAATAATTTTATGAAATAAAAATTCAAACTGAATTGAAAAATTTAAAATGTCTTCTACTATTACTCCGTGTGGAATATATATATATATAATAATATATATATATAATATATATATATATACTATAATAGTATATATTATATATATAATATATATATATATAATATATATATATATATATATATATAGATGCTTTTAAAAAAATTATTTGTATATGCAATGCTTTCACATCTTTTCATGTACGATTTTCAGTACGATTGTCTGCCAAAAATCGTAAACACTACTTTTCCCGGTGCTTTCCTGATTTTAAGATTTGGGCTGAAAACCTGAAAGCCTAAAGGTTTTATATTTAAATCCCACCTTTTGTGTATTTAAATTTGGTTTTCTTTCAGATTATTTTTAGTAGCTAGTGGGCTCTTTTTAACTTCGTAAGTATTGCTGTAAACGCATGATTCAGAACCGATAGGATTTTCACATTCTTCTGAGACATCACTAACCTGAGAATTACCGTCTAATTTTGGAAGTATGTTTTCACTTTCTTTTGAATCATTACTCTCCAATCCTGGAAGTTTATCTTCACTTTTTTCCTCAACACTATTACTCCGAGTGGAACTTTTCGGTTTCCAAAATATATCTGTTCTTTCTTCCGAAAATGTATTCTCATTGCCGTAAGTAAGAGTTTCTGGCCAATTCCGGCAGTAATTCTTCTAAAGATAACTCATCCAGAGATTGCTTCTTGAGTTTATGAAGAATGCCCTAATCAACAGCCAACAAGAATTTTGCCACCTTCGTAGTTTCAATTGTACTCTCGTGCAACCTGTAAAATTTGTTATGGATAGCAGGTGTATGCCCCATATGTTTGGTTAACAACTCCAATTCATTAGAACTCAAATTTAATATTTGAGACATAGTACACACGTATTTTCTTAAAGAAGTAGTTTGAATTTTCGAATAATCTTTCAAAGTACAGAGAGTTAGACAATAGTCCAAGGCACCACTACCTCTGATATAGTTTTCTCGTGTATTTGCGAAAAGATAAGGGTTGTCGTTGGATATTCCAACTGTTTCCAAGTTTCGCACTGTACTTCAATAAAGGTTCGTGTTAATGGGGTCAAGAGGATGGGAACTTTTAAATTTCTTTTACCTGCCACCATCATCAATCCAAAGTTTCCGCTAAAAACTTTTTCAGTTGTAGTTAAGCTTTCTAATATTTCTTTGGTGTTCAGTTCTTTCCAGTAGGGTCTTTTAGTGAAATCCTCCAAAAGACTACTGGCCGCTTCACCTTCTCTTTTGTTAAAGAGTATTATACTTCCAAGTGTTACTTTTGACAGCTGCAACCATAATGCTAGAGTAGGTTCTTCTTTAACTTTTGAAATAAGACTATCTAATGTATTTTAACACTTTTAGATAGTAAAACTAAATCTTTTGTAATAGGTAATTGAGGTATTTTTTTTAAAGCAATTTCTTGGCTCTGACGCATTTTAGGAATACTTAATTTTGTTTTCATCAAAAAATTGAAATCCTTTATGTCTTCTTTAATTCGATTATCTCTTTTAGTGATTTGCTGAAGCTTTTATTAAATCATATAATTCAATCAAGCTATGTCCAATTCTGTTAACTGTCCCGCCCCACCATTGCTAGTCGTGTTGAAATTATAAGCAAGAACTTAGATTTCAAACTTATGACAGATATTAGGGAGTGCACATATTTTTCCTTACAGTTTGATGAGTCCACCAATGCAACCGACACTACTTAAATGTGTGTTTTCATACGTATGGTATTCGAAGACAGGACTGCCAAAGAAGAATTTTCAACAATAATTTCTCTTAAAGAATGTACTCGAGGAAAAGATATTTATGAGTCATTCTTAAGTTTGTAGATTCGACTAACATGCCGTTGCATAGACTCGTGTTTATAACCACAGATAGAACCCCGACCAAGACAGGCAGTAATAAAGGATTCATTGCATTATGCCGAACTAATGATAATTTTCTCAACTTTTTTTCCTTCCATTGTATAATACACCAACAAGCACTTTGTGGAAAAATTTTAAATATGAAGGATGTAATGGACATAGCATTCAAGATAGTGAATTCCATACGAGCGAGAAGCTTACAGCGGCGCCTATTTAAGGTTCAGTTGGAGAGTGACGGATTGGAGCATGTTGACTCACTTCTTCACACAGATGTGAGGTGGTTAAGTCGTGGTAGGTTTTGGGAAAGATTCCAAGACTTACTACCCGAAATTATTATTTTCCTGGAAAGAAGAGATGACGTGTGTGAAATGCTCAAAATGAAAAATGGCTCAATGATTTAGCATTCCTAAGCAATATAACCAAGCATCTAAATGGGATTAATTTGGAGCTTCAAGGAAAAGTCAAAACTATTATCGAGTTGATGAGCTCAATAAACGCATTTCAATGCAAATTACAATTACTAATAGGACAATAGAAGAAAAAAATTGTAAGAACTTTCCTCCTTTACTTTTGCAAAAAATCGATGACAAGGGCCAGTTATGAAGGCTATTGAAGCCGAGCTAAAAAAAATTCTGAGGAATTTGAAAGGTGCTTTGCAGATATAAAAAAACATAGAGGGAACTCTGGCATTCATGACTTACCCCTTCGCTTGCCTGGACGTGCAAGAAGTTGCTTCGGAAATTTCAAAACTATTTGACATGGAGGCGACTACAGTCAAAAACGAAGTTACAAAGCTAATCTCTGACATTAACCTCAAAGCGAGAGATGCAGACAATAATTTCTGGCTTTTTATGTCCGCAAAGATAAAAATCCTTGTTTGAAGAAAGTAGCACTTCAGGTAACCGCTTTGTTTGGGTCAACATATTTGTACGAGTCTGCATTTTCACAAATGAAAATAATCAAATCAAAATACCGTACTCGCCTTACAGATGATCACTTAATGTCGTGCTTGCGTTTAACAATAAGTAACTACACGCCAACTTTTGCAAAAATGCGCAGAGGATCACCAATGCCATGCCTCGTCGCCCGACAATAATTTTTTTCCTTACTCCGTTTTGTATTTTCTATTTTGTAGTAAAATCGTATGCTCGTAATGTAGTTTGATTTGTAGTGAGTGACCTTGGTAAATTATTTACCCCGACCTATGGATACGTAGTTTCTACCTAAGAATGTATACTTAAAATTTTTCTTGGCAAGTGTCGATCACCGATTCTTTAAAAGTTTGTTGGTCGATCTTCATAGGCAAAAGTATGAACACCACTGCTCTATACTCCTTCCAATGAAGTGCTATTGGCTATTTCACTACCTCCTGTCCCCCTATACCCTTACTGTTGGATCGTTAAGAGGTTCTTGATTATTGTTATCCAAGAGATCCACATTATTCAAATCACCTTTTCTTTGGACTAAACAATTACCTGCCCTATACCAATGGCCGCTTCCTCGAGTGTCAATCATTAACCTGTCTTATCTGCAATCATGTGAATTTCAATTAACATCATGTATATGTCATTGAGATGGTAGGCAGTTGATTGGTTGTTTAGGTCACGGTTGTAAATATTTCTATGGAAAAAGGGGACGTAGAATTCCTCCAAGTTATTAATAATGTTTCCGGGTGCTCTCCTGCGTAAGACGATATTAAAGTCTAAAATTTACTCTGTGGGACTCCTGCGCCATTCGTTAAAATTTCATGAGTGTCAGCCCAGAATTCTATGACATATAATGACCATGCTGAAAAAAAAAGCTGTAAAGAAGCCAACATTTATCGGTAGTGATTAACTCTGTGCTTGAAGATGCTATTTCAATCCCTAATGCGGATTTGCTTCCCTCCTAGAATTTATTTCACTCAAACTTTGTTGTGACATTAAAATCTTAGATCCTATATTATTCCAAAAACTAAGATATGAAATTGTCGCAGGTTTTGTCTTTTTCTCATAAACAAGTCTGTGCTTAATATCAGCAAATCCAGATTCTACTGTTGCGTTGCAAATAATATATCACGCTCTATCACATTTTTTTTTCTTTTTTTCGTATTTTATTTTTTACCAATGTGTTCTCCATAAAAGCGAAATATGGAGCACAATATACCAGAAAGTAGATAACAAAGGTATTGCAGTAATATGGATATCTTTAAACTTTATATTTCTTGCCCCAAAAGGCTTTTAAACACTCATTCCTTTATGGATTGTATATTCGAATTCGTATTTACAAATTGAAATAACTTCAATTAGTGGAGCCCACAAACTATGTAATATTCAGTATTTTTTTTCAAAATTATATATACAAGCCAGTGGCTTGCTCCTAACGGAGCAAGACTTGTCCTTGAGCACGTGCTACGCACTGCGGAGAGGCTCGTTCGGCTCGCCCGATGAAACCGAGCCGAAAAAACTCATGATGACAACTCGTCTTGAAATCTCGGACGGAAAACCTGCGGTTTAGTTTTAATATATATATATATATATATATATATAATATATATCATATATATATATATATATTATTATATATATATATATAGATATATATATATATATATATATATATATATAATAATATATATAATATATATGTGATAAAAAAAACAAAAGTTAAAAATTAAATTATTAACAAACACAAATTCATGGAGAATATAGGAAATCAAAATGAGGACCGTAATGGCGAAAGGATCGTAGAGTAAAAATATGGTTTTGCTCTGCAATCATTCAACAAATCGAAACGAACAGGGAACGGAAAACGGGCTTTTTAAAATTAATATATAATAGATATAAAATAAAATAAAATAAGTCTATAACAGTTGTAATTATAAATTTTTTGCGTGAAACGAGGTAAGTTAAAGAAAAATACCTATTATTATATATATATATTACAAAAGTATGTGAAAACATTTAAGTAATTCAATGACTATAACAATAATATTAGTTATGATTGATTTAATAACATTGAACTATTCAGTGATGTTAATTGTCAAATGAAAACTAAAACATAGTGTATTAATAACCTGTGACTAAAGTCTATTTACAAGCAAATCGACCTTAAATCTACCCTTCTTTTTAAATTCATTTTATATATATTATATATATAATATATATATACCTAATATATACTTAATATATATTAACTATATATATATAATATATATATATATATATAGTTATATAATATATATATATTATATATATACTTATATATATATATATATATATATATATATATATATATATATATATATATATATTAAAGAGTTGAAAATGAAGAAAATATTTTTACAGTACAGAAAATAGATTATACGAAATATGGGAATGATTCATTGTATAAAAACAAAATTATTCTCTTAGTTAATGAATCAAAGTTCCCAAGAAGGAGGCTTCTCTAATATGGTTTAAAGAGTGAAAGCAATGTGTAAACAGCAAGAATTTCTTCATTTTTATTAAGATTTGTTGCAATGAGAAAAACAAATTTATTTTTAAAATGTTGGACAAATCAGTCTCATCATTTCATTAAGTTGTGCACCGGCGAGTACAAACCCTCACACAAGTGCACCTGTGAGTTCGGACCCTCGCACAAGTCCATCGGCGAATACGGACCCACATACAAGTGCATTGGCGAGTACGGGACCCTCATGCAAAGGTGCTTCCTTCCTTCCTTCCTTCAAGAAAGGAATCTACAACAGAAATTTCAAGGATGTTTGATTACAGTTTCTCTGATAAAAGTGACAAGTTTAAATGTGAGGCTAACCAAGTTTTCCTTTATGTGCCTGGCACTGATGGTTACTTTCATATATTTCTTGTAACTGAATCACCTTCAGCGATAATGAAATGAAAATTTGATATGGCACAAAATAAAAAATAAATAAAGTATTTAGCAAATGAGTAAAAAAATAAATTTTAAATAGTTTCTCGCACATCGTAATTCATTTCATGAGGACATTTTAACAGAAATGATTAAGAGAAACTAAAAGTTAAATCAGACTTAGTGAAGGGAAATATAAAAATTAATTAATCTATTAATAATAATAAATAATAATAAATAATAATAATAATAATAATAATAATAATAATAATAATAATAATAATAATAATAATAATAAAATCAATAATTGTGGCTGTAATAGCAATATAAACACTACACCCCCAGCATAAAAATACATCCAAACACGAATGACTGTGTACTTTTACAAGATTTTACAAATACGTCCAACTGAAATCTCGCCTACAGAACATGCTTTGGGCCACGAAACTACTCTAACAGCACAGTACCCTCTCTGATCTGGGAACCCTCTCCCCCCTAGAATATAAGTTCTAATACAAAGCCACCCTCCTAGATTGTCAAAGGTCTCTGTCACAGATAGCACTAAAGCACCAAGCACCTAATGCTGAAACCTAGCCCAACTTTGCCAATCTACGCCATGTTTTATCGTTAAAGGGATCTCTGGAGCCTGAGCCTGTCCGGTTTAACTCGCATTCTTGGGACTGCTTTCCGCATTCCATAAAAAGTGGCGAGGAGCAATACTTATATATAATATATTATATATATATATATATTATATAATATATATATATATATATATATAATATATGATATAAGGTATTATATATATATATATAATATATATATACATATATAGTATATATAAATATTATTAAAATACCATCAGTCAATCCTGTTTGTATTTCAAAATGATAATAATCGTCTAGTTAAAAAATTTTATTAGTAAATTTCCATGGTAATATGTAATAAACTGATTTCCAAAAGAACTTTTGTTTTAAATCCTCTTCCTGAAATTATATGTATTAAAAAATAAATTTCATATCGATAAAAAAATGTACGTTTTCTAATTTTCGCACTACAGGAAGCTTAAAAATAGTTCAATAAGGCAGAATAGAGAAAAGGCAACACCTCATGCATGTTGCATTTATTTTGATCAAATTGAATTTAGTTTGATACAATAGTGATCATTGTGACAGTATTATTAAAAACTTATCCTTAATATAATTTTCCCCTAAAAGTAAACACAAAATATACTCTGAACCCATGACATTGTAGAGACGTTTTCAGAATGAGAATCGACGTGACCGTTCCATGAAAGACTTAAAGAAAACCTCTGTGAATATTAAAAAGATTTTTTTTTTTTTAGTATTATTGACAGTAGCATTTCCCGAGAAGATTACTCGGCTTAATCGGTTGGTTAAATCACAACTGTCACTTGGGGTTTAAAGGTTTATACATGTGTTTACAGGAAAAATACCGTGTTCTTCAGTTTCAGAATATCTCGTATTTCTTATCGTTTATTAAGTCAAGACAAATTTTCCTTTCGATTGAGAGGGGTTTTCAACGAAATTCAGATATATAATATAGTCTTCTGATATTGAAGGTGTAAGAAGGATATTTTAGGTTTCGCTCTTTGATTTTTAGGTAAATATTTTTACAACATTAAAGACTTAATATTTGATAAGATTTCCTATTTTCTCAAGGTCCCTTAACACCGAGAAATACCGAAAACATTACATCCGTTCTGATTAAAATGCATTATTTTTTGTATATTTTAAAGGTACTTTACTTTGGACCAAGAATTTTGTCACTTGTGGTGCATTTATATAAGAGGTACATTAATTAAAAATATCTAATGTTCCAATTGTGATGTACAAAACATTGAAAAAGAAGTTTTTTCCTTCCCTAATTATAATAATATTGGAGGTAAAAGTTTACATAGCCCGACAACTTTAGGAAAAAATTGGAGGTTGCCAGATTAGGCTAATAAATTGTTATTTTGCTACAATTTTACAGCAAATAAAACTATTTTTTAGCCAAATTAAAATAAAATATATGGATCATGCAAAATTTCTACGAACAAAATTAATCGGCGAGGTATTTTTCAAATGAAAGAAAATAAAAATGTAAAAATTTATGAAACAGAAAAAAAAACTTTCTTTTCAAATGTAATTTAAGTAATATTAACAAAAAAGTAAAAAGAAATTTCTCTATATTTTTTTGGGCTTCACACCTAAGCTTATAAAAATGAGTAAGCTTAGGCAATTTATTTCAATTTAAATTTGCTGTATCTTCGTAAAGTTTGTAGAGTGAATGTAGACGCCATGACAGCTTTTTTTTAAATAATTAACGAATACCGTAGGGTGGGATACACGGGATCCCGACAGCACCGGTAACTAAAATTAAAATTAATTCTTTTTTCGTAGAACAATGAAAGAACGCAATCTTAGCTTAAAATTATAGGAAAAAAAGTAGTCTCCGTTTTTGATATCGCCGCATATAAAGATCAGTTAAAAAAAACTTCAAACTATAAAAATATTATAAAAAAAGGCTAATTATTTAAAATCTATCTAAATTTAAATAACTTAATTAACCTGACTTAACCTAACCAAATCCGAAATATACTAATTAAAGATTTCAAATTTTTGAAATTATAGGAAAAAGTCGCCTACGTTTATGATTTCAAAGCACAACAAAACCCAAAAAAGCCAAAGGGGCCCCCCAAAAAAAAAAAAAAAAAAATGGCAACATTTATTTTATAGGTGTCGGGTTATGTAAACTTTAACCATAAGTATCATACTATATATATATATATATATATATATATATATATTATATTATATATATATATATAATTATATATATATATAATATATATATATATAACCAGGGAAATGTGGCACGGAAAAAATCAATTGATTTTTTCAACTGATTTTTTCACTTGATTTTTCTCCAAAAAATCATGATATTTTGCTTTTTGTGATTTTTGTTTTTTTATATATATTTTTAAGTTATTGGATATTAAGTGATTTAACTTTCAATATAAAATAAAAAATTTAGAATAATAAATATCATGGCAAGGCTACTCTGTTTCAAAATTTCTGACACCATAAAAAATTGTCAACAAAAACATCATGTTCAAACATGCTACTTTCTTTTATTGCTGATGTAATATATTATCATTATTAAACAAAATAAAATAAGTAGAGATCTTGGCAAAGAATTTGAGCCACGTAAGCTAAATCAAGATTCGGATCATTGTGTTGAGACTTCAACGATCAACTATATATTTTTTGTCTAAGAAGAGATAGTATCTGAAGGAATACCTAAACGAGGCTATACGAAGCAATGTTTAATTTTGTTCAGAAGAGTCACAATTTTGATAGTGAATAGGATAAAGAATATTATAGGCTGGCCTAGAATAATAATGTTGTTGATAGTAGTGATAGTGATGATAACACACCCTCCTTGATTAAGGAAGGCTCTGCCTGTGCAGTGGTTGGTGGAAACATCTTGTAATATATATAGTATATATATATACTAATATATTATATATATATATATATATATATATAATATATATACACTTATATATATATATATATATATATAGATATATATATAGATATGATAACGGCACGCATCATTTGTTAGACTTTTTGGTCCACTTTGAAACCCTTCTTGAAGGAACTTTAAGCTAAAGAATTTCCAATACGAATTATTTGGCAAGTGATCTTGTCAATTAGTTTGGTAAGAGCTGGATTTTGCTCAAGATACGCGTGCTGATAAGCTGCTCATTTATTGCACATTTTGTATATGAATAAATGAGTTTCAATTCGCTTGCCGGATAAACTATTCATTTATTTCCAGTTAAGATTTTTAAACCTGTATAGTAAAAGTTGTATTGACACGATTTTCCAATCCTATTTTAATGTAAGTATGCGAGGATTGGTTCATAATTGAAACTTATCCAAAGTGGAAAGATTATTTTGAGACAAAAATTTAGAAAACTAGTTCATTAATAATGTTTATCTTTGCAAATAAATTGCGTTAATTATTATTGAAACCGCGCCATATATCTGACATTAAAATAAAAGGCCTTCCATCTTATTTTAATGCAAATGAGGCAATCAAAAATTTACAAAATATAAAAATTATTTAAAAATTAAATAAAATGTACGTTAAAATCAAATTAAAATTTAAGCAATTCAGAGATTGTCCATATTAACCCCAGCGCCTTTCGCCGATTTCATTGAAACTTCCTTAAAATGTCAGAAATGTAATAAGGAAAATCATAAAGGAAAATCACTGGTCTCCCCCCTAAAATTTTTCTGCGAGCATGCCAAATTTCGTTTTTATAAGATATGTCTATAGCAAACAGTTCTGGGTTTAAATACTACAGGTAATTTAAATATTTACCTAGAGCTTTTTCTGAGATACCTTGATCTATCTGACGGTATTTAATAATGTTCTTAATAAATTTTAAATCTTCATTAGGAACCGTCACTGCATTATGTGCTCGAAACTACATGCCAACATAAACGATTATTAAAAATAAACAAATGTCCTTCATTGTCTTTAAATCTCCATCAGACAAAATAAAGTTCTCTAAAAATGAATGTTTTCAAGGAATAGATGGCTTTTGCCATCCATCTGGCGTGATAGGAAGCACCAGGTGCTCTAAAACGTACTTCTCTCGGGGGAAGTTTACCTAAGAAGATCAAACATAATTTTATGAATTCAAGATAATCATCACGAGGCTGTAGCTCTTTCATCTGTGAAAGAAGAAAAGAAGATGCCTCTTCTTCGAATTTTTTTACTGTGTTTCTAACAGTTTCGTCCTCTACACCAACTTTGTATTTAGATTGGTCTATGTTCGACCAATGGTTTTGAAATTTTTTGAGCACATTTGGTTGAGGACCAGTGATTGATCCCATTTTAAAGTCAAATACCTCCAAGATATGGTGCCTACAAGCCAAATGTAAAATATATCTTCCAAGCGCTTTTTCAACTAAGGTACACGTACCTTTAAGTCGCCCTGTATTTACAGGTGTGGTGTCAAAACAAATGGCCTCAATCTTTTCACTCATACCCCATTCATCAAGAGCTTCACAAATGGCTTCGGATTGAGTCACCCCCATATTATTTACCAATGCTGGTACACCTAATAATTGTTCCCCATCTCCACAACTGATCTAAATTGCCAACCGTTCAACATTTTCCTTTTGCAGAAGGTTTGGTAATAGCTTTGTATCCCAGTGCAAAACAGCACCTCCAAGGTCTGAGCTCTTAAAACGGTCCTTAATTTTTGCTGCTCTAGATTTACGGTACATTAATCTACGGTCTCTAATGGTACTTTTACTTAAGACTAGTTTTTCAAATTTACAATTTAGGGCTTTCAGCAGTGGCTAATATAATCCTCCTTGCTTTTCTGTCCGAAATATTGCACCTATCTAGTAACTTTCCTAGTTTTTCAGTAATTATTTCATTACTTCCTCGGCTACGGGTTTTCTTATTTTCAGGACTTCTTGTTCCATCATCATCCTCGGTCAAAGATTCCTGAAGGACTTGATCCCCCAAGTCCATTGGTTCCGGTGTCTCCTCTTATACGTCACTGCAGCCTGAGTCACAAGTAGATGATGAAAGTTCTAATTCGTCTTTTCTGTAAAAACAATTTATCTTCGAGACTTCAATATTTCCAATAGCTGATGAATGCAGAAAATTATAAAAATGTCTTAAGCTTACTATTATTATTATATAAACTTATAATATATATATATATATATATATAATATAATACTATATATTATATATATAATATATATATATATGATATATATATATATATAGTATATTATTAAAAATATACTATATACGTAGTTGAAATATTATTGATGTTTTACACCGCTCTAGCAACAGTGAGTGAAGAAATAAACAATAGTTTAACAAACTTTGCCTCCAGGGGTAAAAACATCAATATATATATATGATATATATAAATATATATATATATATATATATATATATATATATATATATATATATATATAATATATATATATATATATATATATATATATATATATATTTATATATATATTATATAAATATATATATATTATGATATAGAATAATATATATACTATATATATTATATATATATATATATATATATATATATATATATATTATATATTATATATATATATATATATTTAATTATATTCAAGGCTATTGCGATCCAATCGGTCCCGTGCTGTTCCCAGTATAAATGACTTAAAAAAATATATATATTTATTTTGAGCACTTACCTACATTTTTCTTTAGAGCTTTCTGTTTCAGCTCTCCCATTTTAGCTATTCTCGCTACTCTCCGTTCTTCAGCTCGAGCCATTTTTCGATCAACATCTCCCATGTTTCCTGGACGTCCTTTTTTCCTTTGGTTTTACCATATCAGAAACCTGCATACATTCTTCATTTTCTTCTTTAATATCTTCTTGGGACACCAAGTAAAGATTTATAAAAATCAAGTTTTGGATAAAGTAAAAAAGTAAAAAGAAGAGAAAATTTAATATAAGTGAGAGAGCGGTCCACATATAATAATATACTATATACAAGAAGAAGAGAGAAGGAAATATCAACTAATAAGAAGAAATAAGCAATATAAGTGCATACAGAAGCATTTACACACCTTTCACTTATCATACAAGAAATATTTCTATTACTTCTTCTTACTATACTTTTCCTATCTAGCTTACATAACTTGATAAAGAGTCATAAGATTCCATTGAGAAAGTCACTCGATCATATGGGATCATGTGTAATGATACTTTTTATATGGGGTTAATAAACCTCAGTCGGGTCTGCCTAACTATTATGAATAGGTATGAAACTCTCTCTTTACATACTTTGTATGTGAAATCGAGATAAGATATATTTTTTAATTTGATAAAATTTGAGAGAATAAAAAAGCCTTACCATCAACACAGTCAGGTGCCCACTTTCATTTACTTCTTCTCTGATTGAAGGCTCTTGTTTTATATTAAAGTCCATTTTCAAATATTTTGCTAAACTTATTGCTAAAACAAATAAAATGTTTATATATTAATATTTATTGGACACCAATGATTTTTAAAATTAACAAATTGAAAAATTAACTATTTGCATTTTAATTAAAATATCTTTCTAAATAAAAAAATATCAGAAAATTATTTTAAGATAAAGGAATATATTATATAGGATATTTAATTTTAATGAAGATGTTAATTTTTTTTTTTTAAGAGATTTTCTTGGAGTTTGGGTTAGTCATTTAGAAAGTATATATTGTACCCATCGTCATATTACTGACTCCAAAGTGTGAATGCATGGCAAGTGGGATTCCCTCTGAGAGTCCCGTACTACCTTCCCCATAAGTATCTTTTTCAGTTTTGAAAGAAAATGAAATGTAGTAAGAGGGAGGTAGTATGTGGGACCCAGCAGAGGTTTTGTCCTCCCTGGAGGGAAAAAATATCCTACCTGCCATGTACCCACACTTGTCAGTAAGTAATATGAGGAATATTGTTTATTTTTTTAAATACCACTAGTAATGGAAACACACCCTGAAAATTTTTTAACACCCATAATTTTATTACGAATAATATATTTTGCTCACGACTGAAATATAAATTATCTATATTAAAATTAGTGATGAACTGATACCATGGTATTGGTATCGGTCGATTTTTGATGTATCAGTAATTTTGCTAGTAGTAGTATCGGTATCTGTAAAATTTTGTTGGATACCATTTTTACCGATACCATCATTGCGTCTTTAAACTGATTTTGTTATATATATATATATATAAATATATATATATATATATATATATAATATTCATATACTATATATATATATATACTATATATATATAATCATATATATATTAATATATATAATATATATAATATATATATATATATATATATATAATATAATTATAAACAAACCTTCAAGCTTAAAATAAAAAACATCTGCGAATAATGAATATTCGACATTCGGCGAACATGCCGTCGAAGTAGCCCTATATACTAATTGGTTCATCTTGACTAATTGACGAAATTGGGCGAGGGATCTCTTCCCTAAGAATTTTAGCCAATTTTTCTTCTACGGTTTCTTCTTAGGATCCAAAAAGAAAAAGGAATCATCCATTTTCCTTAAGCAAATATTTTTTTTTCCTTTTTTGGCTTCATTTTCCTCAAGCAGATCTTTCTTTTCCTTTTTGGCTTCATTTTCCTCAAGCAGATCTTTCTTTTCCTTTTTGGGTTCATTTAGGGATTTCACATGTAATGGATTTCTATTATCTGAAATATTTTTCTTCCTTTTTTTTATCCTTGGACTTTGTTTGGCCATTTCTTGTTTTCTTATTTTTTCTTTGCATGTTTCTTTTAGTGGTAGGTTTGCTAATGGCCTTTATTACTACCATCTTTTTTCCTCTATTTATGGAAATTATCCTCAACCATTTTATTTCCTTAAACTGAAGGCTATAATGTTTTATAATTTCTTTTCATTATTGTGATGAATTGGTGTATATCGGTTTCAACTGTGAACGAAAAGTAGAAATTCGTTCTTTTAAAGAACTTGTAGAGCTTAAGAAATTGGTTTCGAAATACAATAAGAAAAGTAGAGAAGAGTCCGGATTCTGGAGTTAGAGAAAGCGAATGAAGTCGGTCGAAGGAGTGAGTCAGCAGGAGTCAGAGTCTAACGACCGACACAAAGTGCATGGAGCCTGTTTGCGGTGCTAGCAATAAACCAATCGTATAACAACAATGTTGTGTTGCGTCACTTGTATATGTTATAGGTCTCGTAATTTCTGAATACATGATGGATCAGTGGAACCATCATAGGTGGGGCAAAAAAAAAATAAAAATATAAAATAATTTTTATTGTGTTATTCTTTATGTTTATAACTTACAAATTTTACGCTTTTTACCATACCCTAAAAGCAGATAAACAAACAGCCTTCCTCACCTTCCATGCATCTAGTGTTGCATTCAAACATATTTTTTACTAAAATGTCACGTTGGTTTACATACCCTAAAGCAGTAAATCAGTATTAACTCAAAACTGCCTGTCCCTACCCTTTTATTGAGTCTACTTGATTCATAGTCAATTTTTTTTACTAAAATTGTCATGTTTTACATTACATCTCTAAAGGAGAGGTGGCAGTACAATACCAAAACTGCCCTCCTCCACCCCTCGTGACGTATATTGACTCTATTGATATCCGTCATTAGTTTGTATTATACTAAATATTGTCTGACTCGTGTGTTTACATTTACACTAAAGCAGTAATCGTATACCAATCAAAACCCAACCCTCCTGATCACATTCGTGAATCTATTGATTCAAGTCATATTTTTTTATAAAATTGTATCATGTTATTACATACCCTAAATCAGTATATCATCACCAAAACCAGCCAACCACACTGCTCATACCCGGTATCAATCGATCTATTAAAATCTTGAGTTTTGATCATTGTTTTTTAGTATGAAATTGTAATTCTCGTTAATACCCTAAATTCAGTAAATCAAACCCACCATGCTACCACTCCATAACCAGAAACCCACCCTTCCTGATCTAATGATCTATTATATAGTCACAGTTCGCAGTATTCATTTCGATAAAACATAGCACAAATAATAGTTTTCTTTACTATACTAACAACAAATATAATAGCATAGAACCGTAACAAAAGTTTTCACATTAAAAAAAGGTATTAACATAACGTCACTATCAGTCCTTAGAAATCACTGATACAAAACAAACGTACAATCACACCTCGATATATCACGACATAAAGATCATGTAAAATTTAACAAGACTGTTCCACACTTAACACAATAGTAAGAGTAACTAACAAGCATACAAAACCAACGTAACCCATGCACCACTTTGTCAAAGCATATCTCACTTCGATTGAAGGTTGATTGGTATAGAGTGATGTGTTTATAGGGACTGTATGACTTATGATGACTTAATCTGTTTAAATCTTTTCTTTTTAGGACGATTTTATACTTTTTGAGGTGTTTTTATGTTTTTGTTTATTTTTCAATTTTTTTCTTGAGAGAGCATGACAAGTGATTTGATACTTGTGATCAGGAGGCAGTATGTAAGACGTATAGTGATGTCGTCCGTTTATTTATAAAGAATGACTTCAAAACTATATAAATAACAACTTGTGACGTCCAGGCACTAAACGAGACACTCAAGGCACACAAATTTCATATCCAGTTTGAGACTATAAGGACCTGATAGTCAAAGCTATACTGTAAAGTCATGTAACACAAGAAACTATTAGATCTACTACATGGGATGCCAAGCGAAGTTTCACATTCAAGAGGATAATCATTGAATTTTAATCAAAACTAGCAGGAATCAAACCGCATTGTAAAAAACTTATTACGTTACGATGTATTAATATACAATAATTATGAAAGTGAGTGTGACACTTGAGAATTTTGACAATATTCAGCATCAAAAAAGATGTAATCATTAGCTCGATATATCGATTCTCTATAGACGATTTTTTTTTCATAATCTTTTAACACACTTATACCAGATTTAAATCTCAAAAATCCTCCCTTATGTTGCATTAAAGATGATGTTATAAGCAGTATCTTAAATATAGCAATAGGCATTAACCGGAGAATGAGATGAACATAAAAAGAGTCTTTAAACATACGTTTTCGATGCTATATAGCGGCAAAATATTTTAAATAAATTGTTCCACATTAGTAGCGTTAGCTGTCTAAAGGTATAGGGTATAACACTGTGTAAGATATATACATATGTGATGTAACTACATGGACTTGCTTCCGTGAGTTTTCTAGAAAGCAAAGAGCACAAATGACCACTATACTACTTTGCAAGTTGAAGGCTCATTCTAGCAGAAGTATTCCAAATTCTCAAATAAAGCTATTCACATCTAATCTCATATGAGAGAAATAAGCTTGTGTATTATTGAACTCTTTTTGAGTGATCAACGAGTTCTAGTCGTTTCCTTGTGCGTTTATCTGAATGCAAGTGTCAAACTGAATTATTTACTTATGTTAGTGCGAACAACGATCGAAAGCTTTAGATTTTCTCACCAATTTATGTTAGGACTAAATGGAATAGCGCTATGGTTGCTTTTTAAGCACAAAGACCGTCTACTAAGAAAACACTAGGGTATCATGACTACGATATCATCCCAGCCACTTAGTTAATGTGCGAAACTTTATGCACTACGTGCGATGTGACTAGGTCCTCTCAAAACTATCTTCCGCCTCTATGATCCTATATATCGAATGATCAGACTACATACTTCTCATACGAAAATCCTGCAATAGCTAGTTTCAATCCGCTTGGAAGACTTCAACAACTTACTTAATAAATATCGTGACTCTCTCGAATGTATTTTGAAAGAATGTTGCTTTCAAATACTCGTTTCATCATATTTCTTCGTATCAAATTCCAGTTTTTTTCTATTGCACACAATATCAAACGCTCAGGAGCTTGCACTATCAACTCGTGTCATTCGCTTGTATATATCACATATTTGCAAGCCTCGTCGTGAAGCACTGGGCTACTACATTAGAGTCTCTTAAACCATTTCACTCATCACAGACAGGAGTAGGCCAAGTCCCAATCGTTAAGTTTGTCTATATTAAAACCACATAGGAATTTTATATTCGTTATCTGTCAGATTTTTATATCTATTATAAGCTACACTACCTCAATTACGTCACATCTGATCATCTTCCACGAGATTACAGAGAAGCTTTGTCCCTTCCTTGACAACTTTCAATATGTTATTTATACTAGCTAAAATTTCCATCTCAATTTATGAATATATCGTGATGAAACATAAATGTGAACCGTACATGTCTCTCGCTCTAAGAGAGTCTTCTCAAATATGCAAATTATTTGAATGACCGCTTATTTCAACCGTTGTATATAGTTAAAACCCGGTTACTCGAGGATTCTTCTTTCACATGACCTCTTCATGTTAATTAAGCCTTGTTTGCCAAGAAAAAGTAATGTTCCAAAATTGTGTTAGTATTACTAATTATTTTTTTTTTACTTTCTGAGTTGAATAAAGAAATCTTCTCTGATACGCTTTCTTTAGACTTAATATTTACTACCAGCGTTGCATAAGCGCTCTGTATAAGAAGAAATGACGTTCTTCTTGAAAACGCTGTGAGTTGCTTATTATTCAGTTCTTAAACTTGCTAGTAATAAATGTTATGCTCCTAAACCACCAATCACTGCAAATAATCGACATGAAAACAGAGGCTTTGTCACCAGAGACACTATATTTAAGCCACTTTAACATGGATATAGCAAGCACATTTCTAAAATCTTCTTCTATTTGGAGTCTCTGGTGTAAATGTGCCAAGGAAGGTTGGAAATGAGTCTATTGCTATTTAATAACTAATTCCAAGCATGCATCTTTAGGCTCCCAAAAGTGGATCTCATCATCGAAAGGTCTTAGACTTGAGACCTGTTATAAATTTAGATAAATGTAATTAATCGTTTGTTATGACCTGATCTTTCATGTCACAGTAAGGAATTATGATTGAAGAGTAAGCGTCCAGGTCGTCATTAACAATGAGATATATATAGCTAGTATGGATACAGACTAGCCTCCGATGTAAGCATTAGAAGATCTACAGTACAAATGCTCTCCTTTCCTTTCTCATGTTTTTAAGTATTTTAAGTATTAATTCATAGAAAGTCGTCAATAGGATGCAAATTGCGATGTGAATCCTACTTTTGCAGCATCACACCGCTTCCCACATAAGAATCTCAGCAGTGGTGAGTCGACTAAGCCCATATAAGATATTAAAACTATACACAGTCGGAATCAGTATCACAAAATCAAACAAATGTAACCTAACACTACATAAGCACTAATATACTCCATATTAAAATGACACTTATTATAATAAATAATCTCATATAGGACATAGGGTTCTTGAATCTTTTATAGAAAAACAAAATGTGTAATCAGATAATAGTATCTTTAGTCGGGTAATAGGCTTTCTTCATGTGTTATAAATATATATAAAGGTGAATATTGATCTAACGTTCCGTGAGCTTCTTAGAAGGTCTCACATATATCGAGGGAACTGTTCAGGCGACCGGTAAGGCAGAGCTAATTGGTTCGCGAGAGATGTAAGGTACCAGAAACTTGCTTGACGGGAGTGAGTAGAAGCATATGCTACTGCTGATGACAGCGCTATTAACCAGTGAGGAGAGGGGAGGTATTAATAATCCTAACATAAATGGATAATTATATGTTGCTATTGATACGCACTACTCTCATTAACATTATTAACTAGGAATATAAGTGACTCATTTCGTTCTATATTTTTTTACCAGGTTATTGCAACTATGTAAATTTAAGCTATTCATTGTCAATGAGTTATTAACTTCGACAAGGAAATTTAGATTTATCCATGATCTGGATCTTGACTACCAAAAGCCGATTATTTCCTGATTCAAGAAGTGACTAAGTACCGAAGCTACTGAAATATGTCAAGCCATTTGTTTTGGTTTGCTCAAACCTGGGTACGATAATCTCCATATCGAACATGTCAGCGTTTTGAGTATTTCTTTGTATCACGCCACATGATCAAATGTTGGAACGCCTTTTATCGTTGGGAGCTACATATGAGATTAATGATATCACAAAACGTACTTCAAAATTCATTGTAACTTAACAAGAATAATATAAGTACTCGTAGATTGAAAAGTAAATAGGTTTCCAATCAAAACATCTTAGATAAGAATAAAATAATATATATATTGCTACATAATCGTAGGAGAAGTACCAAACACGTGACTTGTGTAATAGTGCAGCTATCAGAAATATCATAATAATTGAGAGTATGATGAAATACTAGCTTGTACCCTGTGTAAAGTTCATTATCTAAATAAATGATACCATATTAAAGGCCAACAATTTATTCAAAATTCTAATATAATTTTTAAATCTTGGCAAAATAAAAAACTTAGCCCATATATATAATTGTTTGCCGACAACTATTTTAGGATTATACTTAGACAAAAATAAGATGCAAATACAAATCGATATATAAATGAAGTAGAATTACTTAAAGCTTATGTAGTAACCTTACATTTTTTTTAAACAGTCATTATAACTCGTTTTCTGTTTGCATATTGACTTGAAGTCAAACTAACTGTGTTGTGTATCTTTTATACAGCCAACACGCTCACCATACGACAGATACTTTATCACGACATTTGGCTCGGCTGCCAAAGCTGTCTCAGTCATCGAGAAGGCGCACCGCGTGAAGTATTCAGCTTCAAACACGCACATCATAAGTACAACAATTAGCACAGAAAGGAGAACAAAACAGAGAAGGACACCAATACAACCCAATTGTTGCAAAAACTATAATTTTCAGACGGTAACTCCAGACTTAACTTTAAGAGGTGTAGGCCTGCATCAGGAATCTTTGAAGACCATTAACTTGAATGGAAGTGTGATGTGAATTGAAAGACATATTTAAGGATGCAGAATTGCCGTCTGGACGTCTCTGATGATTCAAATGAAACTTATCAAATGCATGCACGACGATCACGTTTTATTTGAGTCTAATTTTTGCCACACTAAAAAAGCAAGTTAGGCAATATATCTGTCTATTTGATATAGGCCGAACTGAAAGTGGAATTGTCAGTGCAATGCTAAACTAGATCATATCTATCTGATGACAAGCAATGTACACCAGGAATTACATGGCTTCCGAGCCGGCAGGGCTTTGGATGCAGTTGGAACCGAAATTTTTGAAGGATGGAGCAGGAGTATGCAGCTAAAAAAAAATTTATCGGAGTGATTGTTTAGAGAACCGCGAATAGTTTGGATCGAAAGTTATGTGACGTTTTTCCAGGCGCGGTGCGAACGGCTGAGTAGCGTGCACGCAAGTATACATCGGTAGATGCCCGAAAATGCCCAATTTGGTGGACTTGAGATCAACATACTATTTACCATTTAGGAGTTCAACAGAGCAAGAAACTGCGGCTGTTTCGAAAAAATACTAAAAAAGGATGTACTAACGTTTCACTGCGTGATATTTAATCCTGCTTAATCGCAGATGTCGATATTGATTTATATTATTCGGTAAATTTTTACATGGAGATGGAAACAAGACATAGGGTCAATATCGTTAATGTGTGAAATAATTAACAATTTATTATCAACCTTCATTATTTTTTTCTTATTTTTCGAAGGCCTTTTGACTCATATAATATACTATATTGCCTATTTTCACACATACAAGCAGTAATAAATACATGAAGAGTGTAAGAACACACTCGAGTCAAAAACCAGGTTTCTTAGACACATCAAACAAGTATACATCTAGCAGCTATTCTGTCTATATAGATGAGTGAGTTCAGGCAATCTAATTGCACTCCCCAATTGTTCTATGTTTTATATACGCTCTCCGGCGCGAGATGAGTGAAATCGTTCTTAGTTTGCCAATGAAGTATTTTAACTTAGTTCGTTAAATTTCATGTTTTTTCTTCAGGTTGTTCCCCCAAACCAAGCGTTATGTGGAAAGAATTACAAAGGTCTTGTTTTGTGTCGTTTTTGGAGATTTGGTGATTGGGTCACAGTTTGCATTGACGATTTTCTACCCACTAAAGATGGCAAATTAATTTACGCCAAATCTGAAGATGAAAATGAATTCTGGATTTCCCTCTTAGAAAAAGCTTATGTCAAGTAGACTCAATAATATTTTATGAATCAGCGATCAGTTATTCCGTTATAGCAATACTTAGTGTTCCTTTTAAGGACTAGATTTGTCAGAAAACAACGTTCAGTACATTATAATCATTTTTCATATTGTATCCCTTTCGTTAGTTAGGTTGACTCCCGTAGCAGTTTGCGTGCAATAAAACCCCGCCATATAAATAGAGTTAAGTCAAAGTGTGTTATATGCCATCTTGACATCACAAAACTATCATAGACTTCGAACTAATCTTCATGCGTATACCTTGGTGGCTAGATAAAAAAATTAATGAAAAAATATCCAAGAAAGATTCATGTAAAGAGCTTGGAATTTATGAAAGTAACATTTGATAATTAGCCGACCCCTTTTTCCCTCAATTTCAAAAACAGGTCTGTTATTGCACTTGTGCTACCGCAGTTCAATAACAAGTACCATTGACGGTCTTTCAGCATTCGAAAGAGTAAAGTGACTTGCTGAAGAATATGACACCATTGAACGTTTAATTAAAGGGAGACTTTTCTTAACCCCCACTTCAAAATGCAAAAGTCAACTATATACACTATATTTATATTTATTCTCTAATTTTATTATTCAGTCAAACATGTACAGAAAATTCTAATATTTGAATGTGCCTTTCAATGTGTAATATTTTTTAGAAAATAACTTTAGACCTATTTTATTTATGATACAGTAAACATTTAAAGTTAAGTTTGCTTATTGGACCACTTTCCAATAATCTTCAATTCCACGGTAGAAACACCGGAAGTAGGTTGTTTTTAAATATAGAAAAATCAGTCAACAATTTCGAAGAGAGGCACTATTTTTGCAATAGGCTTCTAGTGATTTTCATACTTCTATTTAATCAAATAACTTTTAATACTTCTATCATTTGCATTTTCATCTTATAAATATCTTTCTCTCAGGTGAAAAATTTATTGCCAGACAGACGAGCTGAACTAATTTCAAAATAGGGCAGAACAACCTTATACAATATTTATCTAAGTTATCAATAACCCTAAGACGTGTTGAACAATTTTTCAAGCTATGTCTAGAAACCCAAGTTGATTCCGTAGCCGATCTCTGTGATATGTATTTTTGCATTTTAATTGATCTAATAATTTGTCTCTCACGCGTTGAAATCATATTTAAATCGCCTCAGTATAACTATCGTGGCCTTGGAACAATTATCAAATAGTGCAAAACTCATAGTCGAGCGAATCCTGATATCCGTATTCTTTCCATGGGCAAGAATCTCTGAAAGTGAGCGTTAGTTGTTTGTTTATGTTCAGAATAAACGTTTAGAGTTGAAAATTATTGCTAGAGTACTTAGTATGCAGCTAGTAAGAATAAAAAGAGTAAGATGAAGTAAAAACGGTTTTGATATTTTCTAGCGTAGGAAATTTTAGACCATGTTGCCGATGCTCTATTTTCATATGACAATCTAATATTATATTTCAAACTTGAAATGCACATTATATCCACGAGAAAAAGATGTTGCGAACACAAAAAAAAATTTTTATTTTTCCAATTGAGTAAGTGCAGATCTTATCGGCAAGTCACGGATCCGGAGTAGATAACCCTGATAATCTCGAGACATCCTAACCCAGCACCTTCTTATTAAAAAAGAATAATCCAATAATATCTTTTATAGATAGATAAAGGGAAAGTGTGGTGACAAATTTGTAGACTGTATAGAAGAAAATTCCCCGTTTATACTGATACAATTTTTGAGCTAAATTTTAGCTGGACAGTAAAGTACCTGGTCATGGCAGCCGGAACGGATTCGGGTAGAATTTGTTTTTCCTTCAATGAATAAAATACTCTTTCTAACTGCTGACAAATAATTAATGGCCTGAAGACGTGTTTGGACTGTACAGTTTATCTCATAAGACGTTGACAGAAACATAGTCATTACGGAGTAGGAAACATGCGGATCCTGGGTATAATGATAAGTTTAGAGAAATATTATCAATTTTAGGGGATTAACTTGTATTATGTCGACAGCCAAGCGCCTTCCTTTCCCAGAGTAAGTCTCTCTCTAACTTAATCAACATGCTGAACAATTTTCAAAATCATGCAGAAACCGTTAGTTCGGAGTCTGGAAGATAGGCAAGTTCACTGAAACATGCGCAGGTAGTGCACTAGATTTAGTATAAATAGGCCTTTCCAATGAGATATATTTCGTTTTTGTTTTTCGATTGAATATTTTTCTTTTGCGCCAGATAAAACGAGTGCCTCATCAAAATTATTCATAATAGTGCGACGCTAAGCCACTAACGTGAAGGAGGCCATGAGTCCATGACGTCGGAAAGTACGCAGCAAATCAATTATTGATTGTATTGTTCAAAAAATATTATCCTGAAAGTAGAAACATGATTCTATATGCTGAGAAAAATTAACAATCTATTGGCATTGTCTAACAAAATTCTAGCCTTCTCTCATATTTATTATTACCGGAAAAAACAAACTTCAGAACAATGTACAGAAACTCTTGTTAGATCGATCAGGAGTTTAAAATTATGTCATAACGTACTGAATTATATTTCTTATTCGGTGTTGTAAAAGAAATATACCAAAAGCTGGAATTTATCAAAATCGACTACTTATAGTATATTAATAATATGTTAAGTATAATAAATTATACCTACTTATATTAGTATAAATTTTATATATAATATAATAATATAATAATAGATAAATATATATATATAAAGTATAAGCATATATATATATTTATTTATTTCATATGGGTGTTAGAAACCTTCCTTGCTTGGGCTATTCACGGGATCATGAGTGGAAGTCAATATGAGTAGATCACTATACTCTAACAATGGCCTACTTTCAGTGACATAATTAATGTTAAGAGAGTCGTTAGTGGTGGGATAGATCCAGCCTCGTTGGGTTAAAGTGGATGCTATTAGAAGATCAGACCGTGTTGAGAATCGATCGGCTTGGTAAGAATGTAATGAGCAATTAAGAACAGTGCTATCTGGGCTGCCTAATCCCCACATTCATTGTGACCAAAAAAAAGCTGTTGAATTAGGTACCAAGTCACATATAAGCATTGGTGTGAAAGGACGGTCGACTATCTGTAGTGAGATGCCTGTCATGCATATGTGAGGCCTAAGAACCAAGAAGAGACTCGAAATCCCTGTAGAGTCATGCACCTTGATCATTATTCATAATGAATGACCAGCAAGCTGCGTGGGCTCACGTTGTGCTCGCTGGCTGAAAGTGTAATTCGTAACTCTTTAGGTGTAGTATGTTGATGTCACTAGAGCGTAAGCAGCGTTATAAGTATATGAATTGAGGGGTGGTTTGTCAGTAGACCTAGCTTATCCTCTCTAGTTCTCTTTTACTACTTTGGTAACTTCGGATAACTTGATAATAGGCTTTCATTCAGTACTTAATATTTTTTCTGCTTCGGGTCTGGCTCACGCAATCTCACCCTCAGAAGAAAGAGCAGCAAGAGCTTGTACGAAGAAGCATTAAGGATTAGAGAATTGTTAGTAAGGAGTTTATGTGTTAACTCACACAGATAGCACTTGGTAATTAACATGTAGGTCCAAACCACAATAACAGCTGGACATACATGTCAGACGAATGATGCGAGTTTTAATTGCGGTTAAAGGTAGAATAAGATTGTAAAACTGATGCAATTTATAATTATGATAAATGTACTGTGACGACGCTGCCTACGATGAATTGTAGTAAAATCCTGAGCAGATACCGCCCCTAAGAAAACGAGGCAAGCTTGATGGAAGTATATAAGATCAGTTTGACACAGGAAAGCGCAGCTTTGGTGGCAAGAAAAAGGGATTAGAAACTATTGGTGGTGAACATTCAGCAGATAAGAGAACTGAAAAGATAGGAGAAAATGGTGAGGACTCGACACACCAAATCGACAGAATCGAAACAGTATTGATAAGTGGACACGAACACGAGTGTAAGAAATTAAATTAGTAGATGATACTTGTTAAAAAAGGTTACCGAACAGCTGCATGAACAAATATTGAGCGGTTATGTGTTTTAATATATCCACTGTAAAGGTATTCAACTGGTGGCCAGATAGAGCGCTATTGTACAAACTATTGGGAGAGTCTTAGTTCATTTTATGTGTCAGCAACATATGTTGTAGTAGTGGCATATCACAAATAAATATGTTCATGTGTATTCACTTACTACAAAAAGAATCTTTATCATAGTAGTATAATATATTCTCAGAATTATAAAGTATAGATTTATATGAATAATAATAATAAAATAAATAAACTATAAATAGGATTATTATATTTAGCATAAATTGTAAATATATTATTATAATTAAAAATTATTTGTATTAAAAATAGTAAAAATAATAAATAAATTAACTTATAAATAAATAATTGATTGAGAGTGAAATTACATTCTTGATTATTATTAGTTTTCTTTCTTATGATATATTATTATTATTATTATGATAATAATTAATAAATCTAGGCTAACAAAAAAAAATATTTTTCTGGTAATATATCTGTTATCGATATATATAATTAAAGTATATTTTTAGGTGATGCAGATTTCAGATAATAACATTAGTGTATCCAGATGCTCTATGTTAGTGTAGATACAGGGTGTTTATTATATATTTCGGAGTATATATTTCATATATTTTTACTCTGATAGCAAATTCTTATAATGGTATAATTTTTACATTAATATTGTTTATATTTCTTTTTAAGTTTTTAATATATCATATTAATACTTTATTTTTTTCTATTATTCAAAGTAACACTATTATAAATGAGTAACTTCAACGAAGTAGCCTGTTTGAATAACCCTCAATGGTATATATTCGTGTATCATTGATCTTGTAGTGGAATATTTAGACTCAGTGAGAACTTCATATATATAAGAAATATTACTTAACTAGGAAGCAAGTCTTATACTGTGCATTTTTGCGATAATAATAACTACTATAGACCATATATTAATCTTGTGTCTCTCTCTATCATATGTAAATGAATTCTAATAGTTCGTAATTTTAACGTTATGTGTATCAGATACATATCATTAACAGATACTAGCTAGAGTAAAGTATGATATCTAGAGAGAACAATATGTTTTATATTAAAAAACATACTTTATGCGCTGTGCCATTATAAGATTATTATGAGCACTTGTTTATCCAAAGATCTTTACCAACAGTGACTTGTTAACTATTGATCTTCTCTGCTTTTTCCCCCTGCCTGCTTCTGTTGCTCACATTTGTGTTTCTAGGGTTAAAAAATAAAAATTACAGTATGAGAAAGAAAAGGAAACAGAGCTAAAATCAACTCGTTACAAAGAGAGAAAACGTAAACTTCATTACAAATACCAAGATATATGGGAAAATCAAGAATCCATCTACAAAAATGCTACCCACACACTCAACGATTGATCCCCATACCCATGATTCCACCTAACATATACAAAGACCTAAGAAATTAATCTAATAGAAGAAAATATCCAGGATAATTCTGAATATGCATCACTGTCCAGATAGTGGTAGTGCAATATTAAATACAGAAGTATGTACTTAAACTACACATAGCAACAAGCTAATCTACACCAAGGAAATTAAGAAGTTATTCACAAATGATCTCAGTACACTCACTCTCTCATGAGCAAGATCATCTGACTCTCTTTTCAGCGCATCGATCACTAAGTGAAGAAACAGAGCAATCAATTATAAAGGCCGAAATCTTAAAATACACTTTCTTCGGAAAAAGTATGCTAAGTAGTCCTATCCATATTCGAATTGAGAAGAAACCTTAGTATACTTTTAAGTTGTGTTTTAGTTTTAGTTATCCAAATTGGGACACTTAAAAGTCATAAATGATCATCTCAGAAAAAGGAGAAAGACTTTTATGGATAGCTTCAACGAGAAGCTTGAAGGCTGTTTATTGTACTATAAGGCAATAGTATATGCATGATATCCAATATGTCACGTCAACAACAAAATATCGTTAAAGTGACATGAAATGTACAAATATACCGAATGATGCCCTGGCAGAAGACTATGAGTTATCATGACACAACCAGTTGGTCCTATTATGCGTTTATGAGTTTGAGACTGAGTCAATATCTATTACGTTTGGTGGCAGCAAAGCTGGATCATACTAAGATACCTTTGCTTCATTATGCTTGTGGCATAGTAGAGGCTAAAAGAACGACACATTATATGAGTGATTGACGGGGTTTATATTGACTGTATGAGCGATCAAGATATCATTACACGATACCCACTAGATAAGTTGACAAGAAAATTTTTAAATATCATTGTTTGCCCACACTCTAAATCAAACTAGGGACTGACTCAAGCAAAATACAGTGTGAATTAGAATGCTCTTTTATTGTATCCACAAGAGATTTGCCATGAACTGGGTTTGATACGTGATTAATTAATATTTGCTAGGCACTTGTTTCTAGGTGTATGAAGATCAAAGGTGCCGAGAAACCTCAGAAGTTGGACATTCTTTAAGCGGCCACTCAAATGCTCTCAAATGCGATCAAGGATGACATTTGCATTAAATTCCATGACTGGATATTGAAGCATCTGCGCTGGAAAAGTTTGTGTGCCTTGTGTATTCATATCCACCCTAATATAGCAGGCACAATAAATTTCTGCTTCATACTATAGTTCAAGAACTCGTACAGACAAATTGCTTTCAGTACTACAAAAAATTTGAATGACATATAATATCGAGCATAAAGTTTGACTTTCTACGATAGTCACTAGATCGGCTAGTCCAGACTAATCTAAGGAGTTATAGTGAGAAACAAGTGGAGAGGTTCATCTAACTACCCTTACTCAAGTGTTCCATGAGAAGAGGAAGTAGTACCAATGACATATGGGTACACAAACAAAGATGGCCTTTCTATAAAGTACTATTGTTGGTATGAGTTCTATAACTATTTTGCTCTCAACATTCTGCAAACATGAATCAAATTCATATAGACAGGCGATTTGATATAATGCAATTATTTGTGATTTCATTGGGATTACGAAAGAATGTTCATTGGAACCTATTAGCAGTATGATATACTTATACTACCTTTAACAATTTTGATATATAAATAGCTTCGTGTTTTTTTTGTTTTTTGTTAATTACGTTATCAAAATCCGTAACCAGTATATTATTGTTGATTAATTAATAGTATTATTTATAAGCATCCTTCTGTATCTCAAAAACTAGAGACAATCTAGTGAAATATCGTACGTCATATCTCTCCGGAATCAAGCAAGGCTCAGCACCGTTATCCTATGAAAATGAATCTTCGAATTTTTGACCGCCAAAATCTTGTTGTGGCCAGTTAATAAACCTTAAATAATAGTTTATGACCACTAATACAAATATTATAGGTACGCCCTATTCATGAATTGTTCAAATGGCCTTCCCGTAGGCTTATTACATGCGAGCTCTATCATTCTCTATTCTTGACGACTCACCCTCTCGAATATTACCTTGTGCATTTGGAATGAGTGCTGACGAAGAGTCCATCACACTTCCTTGTAATATGCTTTCAGATACACGTTCAATGAGGTATAGGCTGTGGGTACACAAGGAGTTTGAATACCACATTGGTAGCAGACAACCAGCTGAGGTCAGGAGCAAGAGAGACAAAATTTTTTTTTATACTTTAAGCATCGTATTTGACAATTCTGCCGCCCTCATCTTACCAATGCAATGTGTCCTGAGTCAAGTCACGCTGTTTAAATTATATCTTCCAGATACAAAGAATGCTAATGTGGCGTACGGAGCTCCATCATCATTATCCACATGGTTTGTCGCGCATCGAAGCGAACACATCTCGGGGAAGAGGTGGGCATTGGGCCAAGGTTATCTCTAGCAAGGGGGAGAAAGTCGTAGATAGTGGATATAATCTGCACTGCCCTCCGTAGAATATTATGGATACAGGTCAGTATATTTCGTGTAATGTCACTCCACACAGTGTTTTGTGACAGGGTAACAGGGCTAACAAGCCATCAGGTGCTGACAGACGGAATGTCCTCTTGCATACGCAGAATACGCTCTCTAATTGCAGGCGAGCGCTCGACGTCGTAGGTGTCATACGATTGCGCGTAAAAAGGTTGAGCAAATAGACGATCTCGCGAAATATATCTGTCGATAAATATATGGACGTTGACTGAATGATTATCTGGCTGTACTCGATCATATGTTTTGTATGTATTTAGCTCGATTCAGACCTGTGGCGGGTTTCCGCACGCACCTGGCATGCCGTTATGCTCTTTGGTGCTATGTGAAAGCAATCATTGTTCGCCATGTTACTCTGAAAACGGAATTAACCCCAACTGTCCTTCGAGAAAAATAAGTTTGCAGTGTTTAATTACTATTCGTTCCTGCTACTAACTATTGCTACATTAATATGAGTTTCATAATAATATCATTATTGGTTGTGACTCTCTCTCGATTATGCCGTTAAGAAATTAAGATGTGTAATAAATTGTTTACTTTTTGTGTAATATTTTATTATCATAAATGATTAAAATACAAACATAATCAGTAATATACATTCAGAATAAAGGAAGCCACAATCGATATATTTTAATTGCCACATCATGCTACTGGGGAAAAATTCCATAAATTTGTTTGACGACTAACCATTTAGTCGTCAATATGACACAATCCACTGATTTATTGTGATTTTTCGATAGCTTTCCTCAGGGGAAATGCGGTACTTATCCTTATTGCATATATTATGGTCTATGCGCGACGGTTTGATGATGTGTCTTTGAGAATTTACAGATTTATGTAACGCTATAAACAGAACCGGTATTTATTCTGATGAGTGACTGCACCACGAAACTAATAATAGTTAGAAATATATAGTTAAGTAAAATGTATGTACTGAGATTAATATTCTTATCTTATATTATTATTTATTATTATTATAATTATTATTATTATATATTTAATTATTAATTATTATTAATACTATCACAAATTGTAATATTAATAATATTTACACGCGAATATTGTAGTTCATTATGGCCTTAATTAGTTTTTCACAAACTACTATGAGCCTCAAATTGATACCACATAACGAGGTGTGATGCTCTCAATCTGTCATACCCTCGATATACTTTAAAACTGGCGACGACTATACGAACCCCATACCGCCACCAGGTGTGCTACGCACGTCTAATATCCAAACATTTCATCGTAGAGAGAGTATTTTCATTTACAACGCAGTCCATTGTCGCAAAAGCTGCTTCTGTATGTAGCCCAAATAAGCGTCCTATTCTGACCGGTTACCTTCAAACTTAAGTGATATATAGCTTTGAGCATGTATTTTATGTCGTGATTATTCGGATGACCTTCAATCCTAAGAACAATCTGCGCGCCTATGTTCCCTTTCTTGGTGTCACAACGATACTCCAGTACAGTCTCAATATACTTAAACTTTTCTTAATCACAGTCATACTTAGCTCCCGTGTAGATATTGTACCGGAGCCCCTCAGATGTTTTTTCCAGTTTCTCTTTATTATCCTGGCCTCGCAGCAATAAGCGAAACCTATTTCATATGATGTCTATGTTTGTCCAATTATTCTACTCTACATTCGTATTTTAGTCATAAGAACTTTAGCTATTTTCTTCTTTTACATATTCTGAGAGCTCCAAATGCCTACGGAACTCCGGACCTCTAAATGATCAAAGAATTAAATTTTTTCAATTTGTTAGTGAATTAATCTGTATCTGGTTAATATGTTTACTATGTGCAGTTATGATGGGTGATACTGTATTACTATTATAATCTATTATTACAACATGTTATTATTTCATATTCTATTATAATACATAATATTGTAGGTAATATGTTCTATCAAGTATGTATAACTGTTTATTCTGACGATCAAATTATTGCGCATAATCCTAATAAAATAAGTGGAATATAATCTAAACTATAGCAGTGTGTCTTTCAATGTTAATGAGCTCACTCAGCCACCAAAACTTACTCACATTCCAGATAACCGTTATATGTCGTAATCCGTGCGTTTATAGGTTTATATGCATAGAATCATTCTCGTTACATTTCTTTTGGGGAATCTTCTCCAGTTTGTCAGTCTATTATTGAATCACCCTATTTATATATATATAATATCTAATATCTAATAAGTAATATCATGATATATATATATACTTGGAGAATGAATATCCCCAAAAGAAAATATGTGTAACAGTGAATAGATATTTCATATATATTAAGCATTAAGATAATAATACCTAAGATAAAATAAATATATATAGATATATATTCACCATATCATATTATATATATTATATGACATCACGATCATACGTCTTCTGCCAACGCACATCAGCTAACAAAAAACTCAAATTTGTCTTAGGGTTTTCATAGCAGGAACATAGAGCTATTTACAATAACGAATTATTAAATTTATGGTAATTTTATTCAAAATCAATAAAACCTTTTCTTAAAACTTACGTAAAGCTAATTATAGAAACCATTCCACAAAAACTAACAAAATCACAATAAACAGTGATTGGTAATGACGAACTACAATGGAGTCGTCAACAAAGTTTTGGAAATTTTCCCAGTAGCATGAATGTGGCAATAAAAATATCGATTGTGGCTTCCTTTATTCTGATTTTTTTTCGATATATTGTATTTATCATTTATGAAAAAAAAAACAAAAAGCAATTTTTTCACATCTAATTTCGAAGAAAATCCCAAAAATTCATAAATAATTAGAAAATAAAAAAATAATTTGCGCATAAAAACTAGAAAAAAAAATTACCGAAAATTCTCAAAATTTCCTTCCAACCACCTCTTCAAATTTTAGATTTCCTATAATAAATCAAAATAAGTTTTAATAACGTAATTTCATTTTAGAATTTAGGAGGTATCGATACCCAAAAATGTCAAAAGAAAAATAAAAAATTTTTTTTGCCAACATGCGACCGAAAATTTTAGCGTCCCCTAAAGTAAAGAGATATGTCATTCCAAAAAAAGGCGATAGTCGGACCAACGAACAATTTCAATTTAGTTCTAACAAGCATAACGGAAACTGTAGAGGATTTCCTTTTTATGGAATCATTCAGTCGTTATAAATTTAAGCAAAAAAACTAAAAATTTAGAAGGCCATTTTTTACTATCTATCCTGAAAGAGGGAGTGGAATGGTTTTATTAAGCTGAATAAAAATGGTTTGGGAATTAGCACCCTAACTAGTCCAGTTGGCCTGTTCAAACGCTAAAAATCACTACCACGAATGAACCATCGAAGAAAAATAATTTACGTTTCCGACCTTTCCCAAGAAAAAAAATATTGGTAAAGGCCCTACCGGAAAAGAACAAGCTTTGTAGCAAGCACTATAGCTAAGGTGTAACTTCCATCCGAGGGATGCAAGTATTGCAAGATAAATTTAATTACTACTTTAAATTGCTTTCTATAAATCTAGTAGAATTATGATGAAGTTCTTATCGTTGCAGGTCAACGAATTCGAAGAAGAAATAGGGGAATATAACAAATTTTGTGATTAATTTGAAGGAAATAACTTATTTTTTTTTAATTTTTGTGAGCTCAGGTTTCAGAATATGAAATGTGAGAAAAACACTGTAAACATTTGGAAATTTTATTTTTTTTTAAATATAGAAACATATATTTATTATATATATACATATATAATATATATATATATTATATATATATATAATATATTATATATATATAATATATATATATATATCATTAAGTATATATATATAATTTATTTATATATATATATATTTCGTTAATGCTAATAAATTTCGCACCTTTATGTATTTAAATTATCCCTAGTTTTTCACTCTTATTCAATAAGAACACAAAGTCCAACCAAACAATTGAATTATGATCATTTATAATGATTACTATTTAACCCTTTACTAAGTTTTTGTTAGTTTGTTCCCTACTCTAACTTTTTCCAAGCTTTCGTGGAATGCCATTCCACCTCGTTCGGGGATTGTTCAGAGAAAGAAAACTTGCCATTTTTATTTCTTCGTTATTATTGCTGCTACGGTGTTTGGTTGTTAGATTATGGATGTCCTTTCCTATTTTTGTCGGAATGCTCTTGCATGACGCTGATGCCTTAAACTTTCAGCAAATAAGTAAAGAGACTAATTGATAATGTTTTTTTCTTGCTAAGCAAGAGCTGCCTTTCAGAAGACATGATGAAAGTTCGTCTTCTTTGAATAAAGGCCAACGACATTGAGCTTCTTTATTACTACAGAAATACGATAGTCGATTTAAGGAATTTGTTCTTCGTTCAAAATCTTTTCAAGGAACTTCACCTGATATTCAGAATGTCTAATTTCATGCGTGAGTAAAGTATTCTAAATACCACATTAGCCGAAAAAATAATGAAGCTCTTCTTTTCCATTTCAAGTGGAAAAACGATGATATATAGTAAACAGCGAAGAACCTTTCCGTAATATTTCGTTACGTTGACCAATATTGCAATATACAAGAAAAGATTCGTTGTTTTTTTCCGGTATCATAAAATATAGGGGTATATTATTTACAAATGAAATTAAATAACAATTCTTGACAGTTTTAAAAATGCTACATCAAAATTGATTGGTCAGCTTACGATGGAGCCTCAGTTATGGCACGCGATATTTCGAAGTTAAACCCAGAATAAAAGCAAAGTATCCATTGGCCTTTTTCACTCAGTTATGCTCAAAGACTGCATTTGATTTTATTAAATAGAACAAAACTACCTGAAGGAAAGCGCTTTTTTGCTAATCTAAATTGTTTTCATTCATTTTTTTGCAAGTCTCCCAAAAGAATGGCGTTACTGCCAGAAACCTATCAGAAATCAAAATAAAAAGGGAATTTTAAAAAGTCAATTGCACCTTCAGACACTCGTTGGAATTTTAAAGAACGTGCTGTTAGTGTCATTAAAGAATCTATGAAATGCTCATTGAAGTTTTGGATGCCATTCTCGAAGAATGGCATAATGATTATGATGCAATTGCATTGGCAAAGAGTTTAAAATATACTCTTTTAGAATTTTCTTTCATTTTCTTACTCTGCATATATAATCGTTTTTGATATATGTGGATTTTTATTTAGCATTCTTCAAACAAAAACTGTAAATATATCTACAGCCAGTAAAAGCGTTAAGGAAGTGACCCTTAAATTATCACACATAAGATCAGAAGAAGCTTTCGATAATGTTTACGGAGAAATGTGTGGCCATCCAAAAAATAAGAGGATCTAACGACAGAAGTGAATTGAAAGCTTTATTTTATAATATTTTACATCATGTAATTGTTCAGTTAGAAAACAGGTTTTCTGATGTTGCGATAAAAAAATAAATTTCTTTGCTCTATTGATAAAGAAAAATTTGCTATTTATAGAAATCAATTTCCAGCTGATCTCTTGAATATATTACTGGAAGTCCTGTCAATGTCAATCCATTTTATGGGGGGAAGAATAAATTTTTATTTTTAAATTCCTTCTTCGACATTATTCCATTCATTTAAAATTTGTCGAAGATTCTGAAAATATTGTTTGCAGTTTTCAATGTACGAGGGTTCTTTATCACCACTTACCCGTAAACCTAGGCTATAAATTTCAAACTCTTTGGCAACGCCTACAGAAAATGAAGAAAAATGTCTACTTTCAGAAGTGCCAGAAAAAAACCGGTTCAGATTTAGTTCTTATGTATTTTTTTATATTGATATTCACTTTTTTTAAACTTGTAAAATCGTAGATGCTTGTCAAGTCTGTCAAATGGTAAATGGTTGTGACAAGTACCAATTGGGCATTTTCGGGCATACGGACTTGGCACTACTTTGCGTTTCCTACTTTCATACGCAATCTGTTTGATATCCCTTTTGCCAAAACCATGAGTTCGTAAATGAATTGAAATGTAATAATAACTTTTCCCACAAAAATTGCACATAATTTTTTGTGTAATTCGTGCTTGTTGCCTTGTGTACAATATGACACTTCTGATACCCAGTGTTGTGTGTGTTGAAAATTATCCAAGTTGGTTTCCCTATTTTTGTAATTTTTTTGGTAATATATATATATTATATATATATATATATATATAATAATATATATATATATACATATATATTATATATATTATATATAATAACTATACTTATATATAATATAGTTATATATTCTGTAAACATTACGCCAGGTGACATCAGGTATAAAGCACTTGTACGCAAACCCCACGTCCACAGTATGACGCCTCATGCCATTTCAAGACTATACGTCAGAGAAACGAAGCTCCGTTTGAATCTACATCTATTCGGCATTCTGTATCTTGGCCAAAACTAGGAACTAGCAACTACCTTTATTTACTAAATAAAGCCTTTACCGAAAATGTTTGGCATGATGCAGCTTTAAAATCTTGAAATTTCTGGTTTAAATTTATTTTGATTAATTGCCAATAGTGTTTATTTTAATTTGTTGAGATTTAAGTTTATTAGGCTAGACATCCTCCTTTTTGGAGTGAGCAGTTCACACATTGCTCTAATTGTCAAATTACTAGCAAAACGTAGTGCTTTTATTAGGGGGGGGGGGGAAAAGGGTTTTTTTTTTTTTCATTTTTTTTTTAAAATATATATATATATATAACTGGTACTATATATATATAAATAAGATATATATATAACTACATAAGATATTATATATTTATAAGATATAATATATTTACATAAGATCAATTATGATATTAATATTAGCCTGCGCCCTTATTTTGAAAGTTTTGAAATGTTTAACTCTCACCATCCAATCTGGATCCACTTTTTGGGTAAAAACCTCCCACTTAAAATTTCAGAGCATTCTGAATAATGTTTAGAGGTAGTCCAGCCATCCACAATATGGATAAGTGTACATAAGTGGACTAACTAATTGGCGAATAGTTACTGAGTAGTTTGCATGTTGAAAGAATGAAATGTTTTGTTTCTTATTATCATATTATTTTCTATGTTTCAATTTTATCAAAACGTGTTTTCCCGCCCCCCCCTAAACACTGGTTAAATATCTGTAGCCTTTTAATTTGGTTTTTTTTTAATACTAAAGTCACTTAAATTTTGATTATTATAGTGATGTGCCCTAATAATCAATACTAAATCATCTTTTCTCTTTACCCAGGATACTATTTTATTTTTATTTTATTGCTGCTATTAATATAGTTATAGCTAGAGACCATTGGCTGAAGGCGACACTGTTACTCGTTGTAAAGATAAATACTTTCTCTTAGATTTCATTGTCAAGATATTTCATGGTAGTAAGCTACCATCCAATCGTGATGCTTTGGGTGTGTCTCTTAGGTGTCATGTTGAAGAAAAATAGACGATACGCGAATCTGCAACAAAGACTATCAGAGATCTTATTCCTTTTTGGGTAGGAAAGGCACGAATTCCAGTACGGCCCGAACATCATGAACTTGAAATCCTTTTTCAAACTTGGAAAGATCTGAAACGTCTTAGAAATCGACGAGCTTCAGCGCAGATAAAGAAAGAAGAAACATTTGTGGATAATTTGGATGCCCTCTTTGACATATCTCATGCTAACGCGCTAAGTATGATAGTTCTTCAAGAAGACAAAGAATTTCTCCTTCTCCAACGAGAGAAGGGACGGGGTGGAACTATAGGATCTGTGGATAAGACCCTGTCTGCAAAAGAAGAGCGAATTATGCACAAAATGAAAGCTGAAGAAAAGGAGTAGAGAGGAATGCGAAGCATCAACTTCTGAAGGAGTTATTCTTGCATCTTCTAGCAGCAGTGAAGAGGGAAAGAGTAATGAAGGCAACATATCTGAATTATCTGATGAAGCGGAAGAACCTCACCCAAAGCGTTCTAGAGCTAAACGTAATATAGTTACACCTTCTCTTGCAGCTGCACTTGATCGTACTGGCGTATCAGATAGAAAAGCCACAATTGTTCTGACTGAAACCGCTATTAGCCTTGGGCATGATTCAAATAATCTAGCGATCAACAGAACAACTATAGCTCGTTCAAGACAGAAGGCAAGAGCCGAATTTGCTCGACAAATTAAAAAAGAGTTTCATGCAAATGAACCACTTACAGTTCACTGGGATGGAAAGCTTTTGCAAGATTTGGCATCGAAAGAACATGTGGATCCCCTTCCCATTCTCATATCCGGCCCGAGTATAAATAAACTTCTTGGTGTTCCCAAGCTAACTTCTGGAACTGGCGAATTGCAAGTCCATGTTATATTTGATGCAATACAAGAATGGGGAGTATTTGAAACAGTGGCAGCAATGTGCTTTGACACAACTGCTGCAAACACAGGACGTCGAAGTGGTGCATGTGCTTTATTGGAACAGATACATTGGAACAGATACTTGGCAGGGATTTGCTGTATCTTGCTTGCCGTCATCGATATAAGTGAAACTTGTTTTATCAGGCAGCTTCTTCAAGTCGACTATGGGAGGAAAAGCTCGGAGTCCTGAAGTTTTGCTTTTCAAAGCGATTTCAAAGCCCGATGGGAATCCTTTAATTCTACATCTTTTGAGCCAGGAATTGCAGAAGTAAGTGTCTGTGCAGTGATTTCAGAATCTGTTCGATAACAAACACTGAAGTTTGCAACCAATCAATTGCAGAACATACAACCTCTCACGATTACCTGAGGCTTCGGAGCTTTTCAATTGTTGTTTCTTGGAGATGCTCCCACCTGTGGTGTTTAAAATTCAGGCCCCAGACCAGTGCATCATGCACGTTGGATGAGTAATATATATATATATGACTTTCAAAATTTATTTGTTTCGGAAACATTCGAAACTGCACAGCTGAGAAGAGGAGAAGGGTCTCAAGGAGCTATGCATTTTGGAATTCTAGTATATATTGAGGGCGGGAGGGTTTACTGGGCCGCGAGGGTGTGCAGCCAGAGAAGCTGCCTGCTAGAGTGATTGCTTTTTAAAACAAAATTCCCTGTCTTCAGGCGTACCCCAATGGCAGGACATTTCCGGAAAGCGTTACATCAAAAAGCAAACTGTCGAAAGAGTTCCGATGTTCTGGGTAATTGTCTGAGGAGCGGTAGTGGGCCGCTCAGTTCTTGATTGATGCTGTTCCTCACTGAAATAAAGCAGCGCAAGGTTGGCAGAGGCTCAAGGATGAAGGACGGAGTGAGGAGAACCTGCAGCAATGAAAAAAGTTTTATAAAGTCAAAAACAATTTCTGTTCATAAAAATCAAAACCTGAGAAGAGTTGTCGCGGTCGAGTGATGTCGAAGAGCAGATGAAAGTTTCAATAGAGCGGGCGACTGGACACCAGGCTTTCGTAAGATGATAGAGTCCAGCGTGGTTGGTATAGGGAGAGTAGGAAAGTTTGGCCAATCGGCGGCGGGTGAAACAAAAAGTAAAGAGCTTTGAAAGGTGATTAATGGGGCAATGGCAGAACGTTGATTTGCACTTATTAGAAGTCGTATTAGCCGGAGCTCTTGGACGAAAGATGTAGAAGGAGCAAGCGGGTAGCGGAGCGAGGATGTGGCTCTGAGTGGTGCAAGTGAGTCGACGGTGAGCGGGAGTGCAGCCGGTGTGCTGAGCCGGCGAGATGTTCGAGGAAGGAACTTTCATTCAAACCCACAACAATGAGGCAGGGGGTGGGGCGGACCGAGTAGCATCTGGTGAAACCGTCTGCTTTGAGGCGATCTTAGATAGCCCGTTTGGGGGGGGAGCGCGTGGAGGGGGAGTTAAGCGGAGAAAAGTCACTGTGTCGTGTTTAGAGAGTGAGCCGCGGGGAGGAGGTATTGAATAATGGTTATACAGTATGAGAGATTTGCACTTCGACTTACCTCTAGATATAAGTGCTAGGAAGATGTGTGCAGAAAGAGTGCTAAGAGCGAGGTGTTTGCTAGAGCTAAGTGGATCCCATTTTATGGGTGAGAGTCTATAAAAATTTTGTTTTTGTATAGTTTACGGGGCCAGTAGATATGAGTGTCGGCGAGTGGTGTGGTGGTGCGCGGCGTGGGGCGGGGAGGAGGGTGAATACGGTGGGGCGTTAGGGTACGGGTGAGTGGGTATAGTGTAGGTGGAGTGGGTAGTGATGGTGAGTGAGAGCGTGGTGAGAGGTGGGGGTGATGAGGTGAGGGTGGGTGTATGGGGGGAGTGGGTAGGTAGGGTCGGTGAGGGTACCGGTGGTTTGATTGACTGATTTAGGGTATTAGGGGTAGGGGGGGTTAGGGGGTAGGAGCGTGAGGGGGGGTGTGAGTGAGGGCTGAGTGTGATTGGTAGGGTAGGTGGCGGTGGAGGAGTAGTGGTGGAGTGCGAGTGGGAGTGATGATGAAGTGGGTAGTGATGAGTAGGGGGTATGGTGGGTGGTGGCGTTAGAGTGTGGGAGGTGTATGTGTGTGTGTGCTGGACATCGGGCTTGAGAGAGTTGAAGGTGGTATGGTGGTTGGGTGGTGTGAGTGTGTAGCGTATAATTGAAGGGAGTTGAAGAGGGAAGAGGAGGGGGTGTGTGGGAGTGTAGCGGAATGTGTGTAATTGTGAGTGTGTAGAGGGTGTGAGAGAGAGGCTGAGTTGTGCCAGTAGGTTTGAGCGTAGTGTGGGTGCTGTAGAGGGTGTGATAGAACGACGAGAGTGTGATTGTGGATAACGCAGAAGAGTGCTGATAGCGCGCGTTTTGAGCGAGGGCATGGTGGGGTTGCCGTGTCCGGTGGTGGAGTGCATGAGGAGGTGGCGAAGAGAGAGAGTGTGGTTTTCGCGGTACTGGTTGTTGGGGAGGTGTTTATCTGTGAGCATGTTGGGTGGTGGTTGAGATGAGGAGGATTAGTGTAGATGGAGAGGGTAGTCGTGAGTCGGAGTCCGGAGGTGGGTGGGAGGTGTTAGGCATAGGGGCGGATTGGGTGATAGTGATGGGAGAGGTGGTGGTGGGCCGTGACGGGGCAGGGGGGAGGGGTGGTGACGGGAGAGTGAGGGCTGTGGTGTCGAGGGTGGGGCGGGTGGTGGGCGTGGGGGGTGAGGTGTGTTGAGGGTGGGGGGGGGTGTGTGTGCGTGGGTGGGTAGGTGGCGGGGCGCGAGAGAGTGCGCAGGGGGGCTGGTGGGGGTGAGTGAGGGAGCTGGCGTGGGGGTGAGCTTAGTAGGATAGAGGGTGGGGTGGGTGGGGCTCGCGGGGGCTTTGGGCCGGCGCAGACGGCGGGACGGGAGGAGGGGCGGGCACTGAGTGAGCGTGGCGAGCGTTAGTGCGAATGCTGGGTGTGAAGGAGAGGGTGATTGTGTGTTGTGAGTGCGAGAGGGCGGGGTGCCGAGATGGAGCGGCGAGTGTGTGAGAGGAGCTGGAGTGTGAAGAGGCGGTTCGAGGGAGAGCGCAGCGATTCGGCGAGAGGAGGCGGTGTGTGGGGGGAGGTAGGGGTCGAGGGAGCTGCTGTCGTGGGCGGTGTTGGGGTCTAAGATGGCTGGTGCGGATAAGTGGTGACGTGGGCGCCAGATCCCGGGTCGGTAGAGAGGCTATTGTTGAGGAGGGGTGCTGGGGGAGGTGTGAGGGTTGGGCGGAGGGGAGGTGGTCTCGGGTTTGCGTTTGTTTGGTGGGGGGGTGGGGGGGGGGGGGGCGGGGGTGGGGTGGGGGCCCCTGAGGTGTGGGGGAGGACGGGGGGGGGGCGTGGGGGGGGGGGGAGGGGGTGTGTAGGGAGAGTGTGAAGAGTGCTAGAACGGGGGAGTGTGATGTTAGGAGGGGAAGACAGAGGTTGTGAGTGAGGGAGTGATTTTTATATATTAGAGAGGAGGGTAGTGACTGAGTGGTACAAAACCACATGGGGACATTTTGAGGCCAAAAGGAAGTGGAGAGACAGAGAATAAATATAGAGAGTTAGGGGAGAGTGCTGGAATGAATATTACAAAGGTGTGAATTATTAAGTATGATACCCGGCGGGGTGGAGGCGGCTGTCGATACTATCAGCCCAAGGCCGAGTGGGCGCGAGGAGGGTAGAGGCGTGGAGGAGTGAGTGTGTGGGTTAGTAGAGAGATATCCGAGTGTGAGTGGTATAGTTTTGAGCGACTTGCGTATGAAAGTTCTGGCGGGGCGGGCGTAGCTGTTCAGAAAGAGTTTGTGTACATTGGTTCAGGAAGAGAATTGGTTATAATATATATATATAATATATATATACTATATATATATATATATATAATATATATATATAAAGTATATAGTATATATAGTAGTATATTATTATATTTAGTATTATAATAATGATTATTTGAGGTTATATTATTTTTATTATATATATCTTATATATATGACCTTATAATTTCATGCGTGCTAGGATAAGATAACAGTTTTCTCTATTATACCCAAATTATCTTACTAGAGCTATCTAAGCGTATTATAAGACCTTATAAGAAAAAAAAACTCTTAAGATATAAAAAGAAAATTTCGTCATATCTACATCGATGATCAGGTTTAACAACGATGTGACTTAACACAAAACAATAATCTATCGAAAACACATATGAAAATATAAAATTAATTATAAAGGGTAGCTATAGGCAAGAAAACAATAACGCATTGCTGCTAATGACGTTTAGCGAAGATAATGGCGGAGGAAAACTCTTGGCGATCTTAACATGAGTTTAAATTGGGGCCGTAATTACGTGAAAGAGAATTTTAACTACAGTATTATGTAACGTTAAATTGTTGTAGACAAATACGTCTCTTCAATTTTCTTAGTCCCAATAATACAGATTTGTTTATAATAACACACCAAAACACGTACATAACTCCTTAAATTTAATAAAAGAGGGCATAAGAAACACATGGGCGGCGTAAGCACATCATATGGCGGGCGGGTCGACGATGCAAGTAAATTTCAACCATACTCTAGTAGATATAACTCAATATACATTATGGTGATGCTGTGAATTAGAACATTTCATTAAGAATTGTATTGAAATTGCCTAAATGGAACATGAAAACCTTTATTATATAATCGCAGCTTCGACTCCCCTAAAAAATTTTAAAAAAAAAAATCTATGTTAAAATATAAACTATCTAATTTAATTAAGCGGTATATAATAATTTATCCTATGTAATAACAACCCTCAAACTCTACATAAACACACTAGCTTTATCTTAACGTCTATTCATATAAGTAATTTTGTTTATTTAAATTCACGTCAATACTTAAAAAAAAAACCAAGCTTGCACCAAGAGACACTTTCGATCACCTTCTTTTTTCGATATTACATAATTCCTTTTAGAATAAACAGCAGACAAAATTGGCTTTGAGGCTTAACTGGAGGCACGCATCGAAATACACATTAACCCATTATCTTTTTCATGTTTCGTGGTAAGATTTTGTTGCACTAGCGAGAAATACTCCCGAATGTCTGTCTCTTAGTTCCCGGGCGCTGCTCTACAGATGTCATTGGACTGGGGTAGACCAAAAGTACGTTGATTAAATGTAATACCGCTATTTTTATTAAAACCGTTTATATGTTCGAGTCATCTTGAAAATAATTATTGTAGATATATAATGACATAAAACAGCAAAAAAAAAAAAAAAAAAAAAAAAAAAAAATTCTCGCCGTATGCGGGAGCAAGGGATGTATATACTATATATAGATATATAATATATATATCGGCGGAAAGTTTACAATTTCCAGAAGGAGCTTCGTTCGTATGTAGATATACCTGAAGCGCGTGACGTTATAGTCCAACGTCAGACTCTTCATGGGTCACTTTGACGGTGACGTCAGAAGTTGCGTAATTTACGCTTTCCGTCCATAATATATATATATAGGATATATATAGTAATATATAATATATATATATAGTACATATAGATATAAAGTATACATATGATAACTTATGGGTATAAGATAGATTATAAATATATACTGATAGGTATATATATATATATATTAAATCAAATGTCCCATATGGTTTAATTTGAAAATAAGTACGAAAACGCATGAATATATGTCCCAAAAACTCATTTTGGCCAGATTTATTGTCTTCCTCCTGTGGCTAGGTAATATCTACTTAACGAATTACCCACGGGCCTACGCGCCCCGATGTCAGGAGTCGGGTTTCTCGGCCTCCAGTGGACTACGGGGGGACTAATCCCCCCCCTCGGGAGCGGGTCTCCCCGGAACCCCCGCTCTTTCGGTCTTCTTGGTAGTGCGCGTCTGGACTGGTTCCTCCACCATCCCTCTCGTATTGAACACGTCCCCCCCTCCGCACCCCAATCGGCTCAGAACCCCATAAAAAGGGTAAAATACTTCCATTTTAGGGGCTCGTTGACTCACTGGTGTCACGTAAAAGTAACCCTAAACTTTACTGATCACTGTGCTGTAAACTAGCCCTAACTTTTACTAATTGACTGTTTATTAGCTGCCGAAAATAATATGGCCCTTATGTAGTTTATGTAGTTTTGGCATATATATATTATATATATATATACTACTATATATAATATATATATATCGTAGTATCAATATTATATACTATTTTAAATATATTATATATATATATAGTATACTAATACAGTAATATTACCTCAATAAGTTTGAAATTTCTATTCTTCATAAAACAAAACTTAAAATCATTCATCCTTCTATCAGAGCTAGCGATAAATCTTTTTTTCTGCGAAAAATAATTACAGAGCTCCGAATAGCTGACACCTGTATTCTCACCTTGTTTATTAAACTCACATAAAATAGCAGATTGTATAAAACTTTTTTTCCAAGCTTAAATTGTTAGATTGCAGAAAAAAGCCCAAAAACCATACGCCACTTTAATCATAACCCACATTTCAAGCTATACATGATATAATTATTAGTCTTCAAAAGACATGTACACTTAAACCAACCGAAACTTAAACAATTGAAAAACAAATATTATTGATCAACAAACTCATTTGCTTGCAGGTTTGTTCAGTTTCATCATACGCTTTTTTTGCATATTTAAATCAGATTCCAAAACCTACTATATACCAACATAACGAACTAATACATAATAGTATATATATATATATATATATATATATATATATAATATATATTATATATATATATATATTAATATATATATAAATATAGATAGTATATATCCACACATATACTGTAGCATACGCAGTGTGACGTAAGAGTTAGGTCACTTACGCAAAACTCCCACGTCAGAGTATGACGCATTTTAGCTATACGTACATACGAACGTGAATGCTCTGTTATATATTTCTCCAGCTGGGTTCCATTATATAATATAATATATATATATATATATATATATATAATATATATTAGTAATGATACTATATAATATATATATATATATATTATATATATATATATATACATATACTATATATAAATATTATATATGTGATGTATATATATGATATTTAAAACACGTATCATTTGTTAGACCTTTTGGTTCACTTCCAACCCTTCTGTTGAAAGAACCTTTAAGCTAAGAATTTCCAATACCATTATTTGCAAGTGAACTTGTCAAATTAGTTACGTGAAGCTCGATTTTGCTATATATTTCGTGTCTTTGAATTGATCTATCAAGTCGTTTCAATTTATGAAAGTTCTATAGTGGTGTGATTTTGATAGACGAGAAACCTCTTCTGTTTATTAACTAAATACTAAAATAAACTAAATACTAAAAACTAAATTAACTAAATACTAAAATTATGCTTGAAGCAGCTTGCAAAAAAGTTGATGGAGAGTACCACTGCTTTTCACGAAATAAGAAATGAGCAAAAGAAGATTGGGAAAAATAAAGGAACCATGCTTGACTACTAATGTACAAATCAAGCAAAAAACCTAAGCCGAAGCAAAAATAATAAAAATTATTTTTGTAATCATTGGAGAATTTGTGCCTCTTTTTTTTAACATTTTTTATGTAGTTAATTCTATCATTACATTTCTTTTTCAAATTGTTTTTTCATTTTTTCTAGTTTGTTAATGTAAACGTTATTTTTAAAGATAATGAAGGGGGGGGGGAGGAAAAAATCATACCTCATCCAGGGTTACAGTTGATTTTGTTAGCTTTCCTAGAATTAATATAGTCTTAACTTTCTTTAATTGAAAGAAATATTAAATTTTATAAAGACTGCAAATACATACAAAGTTCTAATTATTTTTATGATGAACATAATTAACATGAATAATATATTACCAAAAATTAGCTTGGATGAGTTTTTTATATAATTTTCAATTCTATTAGTAATAAATTGGGAATAAAACTAAGTTTGATATTTGAACTGGAGGCTGAAAACATTTCAACTAAAACCTCATCCGGCACATTTGGTTGGGGATAAAAAAAAATCGTCCATATAGCGGCTCATCTAATTACATCGATATATTCATACAATTTATTAAACATATTTTAACTTATAATTTATTGTTTATAGAAATATTATAGTTTGTCATTGATTACTCTTTTAGGATGTAATGATATCCTAGAATAGAAGAATCTTATATATTTGTGGCCTTACTCTGGATGCCTATCTTAAATCGATATATCTCTTTATATCCTATTTTTTTACCTCCTAAAGTGAGCAGATCCTGATATAATATATATATATTATAATATATATATATATATATATATATATATATATAGGTTATATATATATATATATATATATATATAATATATATATTGGTGAAGGTGCATAAGTAAACGCCAAAATCACCGCGAGCCGAGGAAACCTGTACGAGAATTTGTTTACGAAAATAGTCGGCACCAAATTGTAAAATATATATATATATATATATATATATATATAGTTATATATATATAATATATATAGATAATATAAGTATATATAATATATATATTATAATATATATATAATATATATATATATATATATGGTAAAGCTATAGACAGCGACCCACACATTTGAGACCAAAAATTTTCTAAGTTCTGAAAAAAATTTCTAAGTCAGAAAAGTTAAGTTCAGTTAGATGTTTTTAATAAAAATTGTTTAGTTGCAAGCTTTGCATAATTCCAGAAGCTTGCACTAAAGATTTTCCTTAAAAAACTTACTTAACTTTAACTTTTCTGAACTTAGAAATTTTTTTTGAACTTAGAAAATGTTTTTTGGTCTCAAAAATGTGTGGGTCGCTGTCTACATATATACATATATAATAGTATATATATAATATAATTATATTATATATATAGTATAGTATATATATATAGTATAAATATATATATATTATTATTTTAATATTGATTATAATAATTTATATATATAATATATAAGCGCAAATTCATTCAGATTTAGAATTTGAATAAAATATTAACTTCGACAATTTCCTATTCTTCTGATACTTCGTGCTCAGTGCTGTGTGTTCGCGTGATTGTTGGCTTATCGATCACGACTTTATATCCCGTCTACAATTATATAAATGTTATGATATTCGACACGAAAGACATGATTTTAAAGTAAATTGGCATCTTATTATCGCATATTAGCCATACCTTACATGCTCTTTCCTTCAGTCTGTATTCAACACCACTTAACCCATTTATGCTTATATCAAGATTATTTTTATTTTACTAATCTCGGAAATGATAGGGAGATGATACTTAATTTTCGTGAAAACTTTCCTATTTATAAAATTTTATG